>JAZHYW010020512.1:0-51729 GCA_037355805.1 Ixodes ricinus
TGCACCGCAAACTTCGTGCGGCGTAAAAATGAATAGGTTGGTTATGTGTTCTTGGAATTCGTGGAGAAATCGGGTTTAACCCGATTCTCCTGAAACATGTTCGGGGTGTAAAAATCGGGTAAAATCGGGTTTTACCCGAAAACGAACAATCCTATGCATATGTTATGTTTGCAGCGACGCATAGCAAACGCCTCAACGATCGCGATTCCTTTCAAACCCTGACCTACGCAAATGATAATCTACAACGCGGTCAAAAGCGATGTCTTGGGCACCCCGAAAAGTCATTTTTGTTCGCACTGCCGATTATCGGTTTCCCGAAGTTAGCACACAAAGTGGGGAGTTTTTGTGTGCCTAACAGAAAACGACGCACCCTAAACATTCCATAGCTTCGCTTAGTGGAGTGGCCTACTAATCCTTGGGGTCTCGTGAGTCGTGCCTAGTTGTTTTGAAAACGGGGAGAAAAGAAAAGAAGAAACTCTTGAATGTCTTTGTTTAGGCCTGAGTGACACCCCCAACCCCTTTCGTAACAAGAGTCGTAACAAATTTCTGTAGGACCGCCAAGCTCGTCAAATAACCCCAGCGAAGCACAAGAAACCGCTCTCTTGCGGCATCACAAAATATTTCGTAATATAATTCTTACATTCGTTACTTTCACAACACCATGGTACCTCGTATTTTATCATTTCCTCGTTCATATTTCTTTCTTCGCATTATGGTTGTTATGGCGACAGGTGCGACTTCACTCTCGATTTTGACCGTTAGCTGAGAGCAGAAACCCAAAAATTGGGATGGGTAATGACTCAGGATATTGCAGTGCGTCCCGAGATTTATGTTTTTATAGATTTGTAAATAGATTTGTTTTGTGGAGTTAGCAACCCACCGCAGTTCTCCAGCCGTGATGTATTTGAAAGGCTGCCATGCAGTGAGGGAAAAATGCGACTTCGGTTACCGCGTCTAGTTCGAGCCCAGCGGGGCAAAGACAGCAGCGGATAGTGGGGAATTGCGGACGCTGACATCGTCGGTCCCGAGATACAGAACGAGGCGAAGCGCGCTCGCTTTGCATCTACGCTTTGCCTTTGTTCAACTGTTCGTCAGCGTGAGTTGTTTCTGATAAAATCACTTTCGCCGGTTGTTTCTGCGGAAATAAAGCAAAAGGACACTAAATATTGTCATTGCAAATTATGTTTTACCAGCTTTTGCGTTTATGACGGAAAAAACTTGCTATTTTGTCTCACCGGGACCGACAATGTCTGCTTCCGTGTATTGCTATTTCGAGGCGACTGCAAAGCCTGGGAAGATGCTGGGCCTTTTCCTCGATATTATTATATGATCTCTATGTTCGATGTAGACAGGGGCGGATGCAGGAATTTTCTGAGGGGGGTCAGGTGTTGGTCAGCGTACCATTTGTTTAGGAATCCCCTCCCCCTCTCCTTCGTTTTACGCCCTAAATTTTACACATGCAGAAATCAAGAGGGGGGTCAGGACATCCGGACCCCCCCCCCCCCTCTAAATCCGCCCCTGGATGTAGACCGTCTCGATGCTCGTAAGAGCCATCAATGCAAACTCCTACTTCTCTCCCGCCTGGCTCTGTAAAACTACCGAGCTCGTCAAATACCACAAAAAAGTGGGAGCGTTCAAATACCACAAAGTGGGAGCGTAAGTTCTTCTGAAAAAGCTCCTTCAATATATCTAGAAGCCTTGTCTATGTTATATTATTTTCAACCACATATGAACGCGACGTTCCACTTGTAAAACGTCCAACAAGTTAAAAATGTACGATGGCATCCGTCGTATATTCATTACTTTCATAACATCGTGGCAACTCGTATCCTAATCTTTCCTCGTTCATATGTTTGTTTTCGCATTACGGTTGTTACGGCGTCAAATAAAAAAAGACGCAACAGTTATTTAATTACATGCACGAAGCAAGTAATCTAAAAACCGTGCAGTTTGTGGTTTCAGTCCACCTAAGCTTATGAGTCCAAAATGTCATGTGTTGAAACAAATAAAACTCATTGCCAAAATGATTAGTATAGAAAGTGAGTCTAACGTGGATATCTTCCAGCAGACGTTCGCGCGCCTTCAATACGATTTCTCAATAAATCGGCGCTGTGTCCCTTGGACACACTTTGGGGGCCAACACATGTTTACGTCGCTGCCCGAAATCTTGAATCAGCGTGTAGTGCTGCACCACAATAAAATGCAAAACGGACTCTATAGGCTGGTTCACACAGTTGCGTTCAGTTCCGCTCGAGTACGACGCGTGCATTTCAAGCTCAGGCATGTCTATGCTCGACGCAACTGTAGCCATAGCAACCTCTGGTTGTAATCAGGTGTCAAGTGGTTGCAGTTGCAGTCAAACGAAAATGTGTGAACCAGCCTTCAATCGCTCCCAACCGCGTAAGCAAAATCAAAAACGAAAAAAAAATGGGAGTGGAGCGATCAATGGGATTCATCCGATGGAAATGCGTGAGCATTAGTTCCTCCTTACCTCCTTCGTGTCACGCAACACGAAATCATGTAATCCTACGTGATAACGTGACACGAAAACGTCATCTTACTGATCACCTGATACGAACTGACGTCATCTTACGTGATCACGTGACACAAACACATCATCTTACGTGATCTCGTTACAGGGAATGACGTCATCTTACGTGATCACGTTATACGAAATGACGTCAGCTTACGTGATCACGTGACACGTCATCTTACGTGATCACGTAACACGTCATCTTGTAAGTCAACCTCTCCCCAGAGCAGCGCGCTCCGCACTTCCCGGGCCCGTGCAGTGCTGTAGTCGAAAGCAAGCTCCCTATGGCAAGCGAAAGCTTCTGAAGTCTCACATTGAGAATACTCGTAAGCGACCGTCTGTGGAAGCTTCGCACGTTGAGGTTTTTGGTGAGATCGAGCCATCGTGTTCCATTAACTATTGGTGAAGTTATCGTTCAATGAAGCCCTAAAAAAAATATGAATGTAGTTGGTATAGACATCAAGATCTAATCACAAATGCGGTTTGACGTCGTTTAATTCACGTGTATATACAAGTGTAGCAATAAAGGAGTTATTTGTGCATACATGTTTAAAAAAAGTGTTTGTTATTCGACATAGGCCGTTGGGAGAACGATGTGTTCAGATTTTTCTTCATGTGCGCAAGTACACTTGACGCAATAAATAGTGACGATTTCGTCGTCCCAGTGGTGAGCAGGTGATTTCTTGCTAAATAAAAAATAAAATAAAAAAATAAAACATTTCACAAACCAAGTTTTGTGACATATGCTTTTCCAATGTCTAGCCACTATTTCGGAACCTTTCAGTCTAAACGAGTATACTTCTGTTTGTTTGTGCTAGCTTAGGAGGGGGTCACAGAGCCTATATTTTTATCTTCCTCTAGGACAGACGTACAGAGTCATACCGCAACACGCGTCTGTGGAACACACAGAGCTATCGCTCTCCTGTTGGCGGTACAGTAGCAGACGACACAACGTAGCTCCGTAGTTTATCGAGAACACGGCTTTTTGCCCTCGCCCACGCAGCCTCCGTGGCGAGGGCAGGGGCTTGGTCGTGCAGCCGCGGCCCGTAGCGCGACCGTTCAGACTAGGGAAATGGTCTTGAAGAACCGAGAAATGGTATCTTGTATATAATAATCACATGTCATTAGTATGTTCTACTAGCTAAACCAAATAAATATTTGCAGCTTGTGAGAATATGTTTGCGTGACGATTTACCGTTCGCACTCCTGACGGATGTTAGCGAATCATTCATGTTCGTGGCTCGCAGTTATCGGTACCCCCTCGGAGTGACTTCACCATGTTTTTTTGTATTTTTTTGCTTTTTTGTTTGCAGGGCATTGTAAAAATTACAAACACGCGAGAGAAAAAATCTTATTGAGTACGCGTGATTTTGAGCTTCGCAGCCCTAAAGATGCCCGATAAATGTCGTCCAACTTGGGGAGAAACTAATCCTTTCTGTTGGAAATTTGACTAGCGTATGCTGGCAGCTCGTTTCCTGTCTGTTTTGTCTATACTCCGTTTCACCGTAACTTGGCAAACTTCAAAGGTCAGAGCTGCTGTGAGGGAATCACAGTCGCGGAGCAAAGCATGGGACAGCTACTTTTAATAGCAGTTCTATGGCGCCTGCATGGAGCGCGTATCCGAGTTTTGTAGTGGAAAGGAAAAAAATAAATAATTAACGATTTTTGTTATGGTAAACACTTTACCTCTAAGTAGAACTTCAACCAAGTAACGGTTACGCGCTTTCATGCCCATTTCAACGAAGTTGGGAGAACGATGTATTGCGTCTTGTGAATACACATGTGGAGCAGCATGTTTATGTTAAAGGCATTGTGTTTAATCGCTGCGCAGTACTTGCCAAAAGAAGGCATTATTTGAGCAGTCTCAACCGTTTCCGTCTACGTGCGCTACGAATACAGCTTCGTAGCGCACGTAGAAGAAGTGATGAGGAAATGGCGTGCCCTTGATGATATGAGTGTGATTATGAAATAGAATGTTCAATCAACCTATAATTGCGACCTGTCCGGTCGCCTGGGACCCGGACAACTAATATCGTTCTCTGAAAAGTTCATTTTAATATTTACAAGTTTTGTGGAGTTCATCGAGCGAATAAAAATGTTCCAACAATGAGCTAGACCTACACAATTTCCCGAATCGAACACAGCGCTTTTGAATTTTAGCACTGTAGATAGTCCTGCGAACAGTGTATACTTGTGTGCAAATATTCGTCTAACAGTTTTTCAGCGTTGGAAAGCATCGGAATGACTCAGAATAACTGCGGAGTTGATAATCGGGGAAGATAAGACGGGGACTTTGGCACTTTGGGAAAACGGACCGTGGGCATTTGAGACAGGGGAACTGCCGCGGGACGAACGTGCTACGATCGCATACCCTTCCAAGGTCATCGCTTGGGCCACTGCGGGCGTCCAAAAAAAAAAACCTTTCTTTTCTTCTTTTTTTTTAGGGGGGGGGGGGGGTGTAGGCGCTGATTGTCTTCTTCCTTTGTGGCTTTTGACAGACGCATAACGAGATTGGCAGAACAAGCAGGGGATTAATTTTTTCGATGGATGCGTTCTTTCTATGTATGCGAACATGATTTTTTTTCCTTTTAGTAGTTAGTTGTCCTTGCCTTGACTCGGGTCCCAGTGGGTGCATTGTCGTTGTATGCCCACAATTTTTTTTAGTTTATGGTAGTTTTTGCGCTAATAGAGACAAAAAAAAAATCGTGCCTCGACAAAAAACAAAAACAAAAAACTTTGTTATTTTTTTTTTTTTTTTAATGAGCGTTTTTAAAGTTCGGAGCACATAGCTTTCGTTCCCGTGACATGTCGCTCGCTTTCGCGTAGCACCCCTCGATTCTGAAGGCCACCGTGTTTTTTCAGGGAAGAAGGCGATTTTAGGTGCGCGCAGTGTTTCCAAAGGTGCAGGATTGAGAGCGTAACCCAAGCACTTGAAGAGAAGGGGAAGGCGGAGCTCTCTTCTTATCGGGACTCTCTTTTATGGGTCTCCACGTCTCGATTGTCCTACAAAATCAACTTTCATTTATTTCTCGCTCGTGGCTTCCAAGTACTGTGCGCAACTATTGAGATAGGGTATAGGGTGTTTTCACTGACGTAATTTCGTCCACCATTTTGTTGTTGTGAGCTGTCTGGCGTGTGCCAAACTCGAGCATTCCAAGGGTTTAAATGCCCCCTCAAATGCGTAGAGGACTGCTGACATCATCTCAACCGGTTACGATGTAATCCTTCAATGTAGTAAATTTGTTTGAAAAAACAAACTAACAACAAAATGGCGGATTGACGTCATATGCAAACAACCTATACGTAGTAATAGCTGCCTAATACGATGCATATTTCTAACACACAATAGTTTTGCGAAATCAAGGTTTCGCTCAAATGGACATCTCACACATACAGTTCGATCAGCAATACCTTTGACGTATTGACTCGCGAGAGATGCCCCCAACACGTTGTTGCCTTACTTGTTACTATTTCGCGCGCATTTTGCGACATATCGAAATGAAAGCGCATGACAAAAGTGGCGCTCGTTTTCCGCTCGATGGAAATTTCACGCCAGCTCGTTGTCTTCGCTGGTACCTTGAGCGTTTCCCAGCGATGCGGAGCGTTCAATATGAAAAAAAAAAAACGTACGATGGCGTCCTTCGTACACTCATTACTTCTATAACACCGAGCCGCTTCGTATCCTTTTGTTTTTCTTTCAAATTACAAATTTCTTTCTGTGCATTACGGATGTTACGACGCTAAGTCGGTCTGCACCCTCGAATTTGAACTTAGGCTAAGATCAAGGAAGAACCAGTTTAAATCAGGAAAATATAATTAACACTGTATCAAAGTAAATCCATAATATCGATCGGAAATACGATTTGACACATTCCATCTGAACACATACCGTGTGCGCACAGCGAATGCAATACCGAGTCAGCGTGCAAAATACCGCAACACTACGCTACCATAACATCTAAGCGATTTTCGCATAGCACCGAGCACCGAAAAAAGAACACAGTTATTCATTCACATAAAAGAAGCAAATTTATTTAAAGACCGGACACGCCGCACGTTCAGTCTAGGTAAGGTTATCAATAGACTCGACCATGTCAACTGTCGAAACAGATAAAAGACGTTGGCAAAAAGGATTAGTCTGAATAAGTGAATCTAACGCACGTATTTTACCAACCGATGGTCGCGCGTCTTCAATACCATTTCCGATTGTCACTGCGCACCTTGGACACACTTTGGGGAGCAAAACATATTTACATCGCCGCCCGAGGTCTTCATTGAACGTGTAGTGCTGACCAAAATAAAACGCTAACCTGACTCTCAATCGCTCGCCGCAAAAGACGATTTCGAAAAGGCGGTACTGTACGTCACTTGAGATAGAACACACAAGCTATAGAAACGAGCGTCGTAAAAAGGGGACCGACATTTTAATCCTACCTCCGAACAGAAACGAGCGCCACCCACTGCATTACCCAGCACAGAGGCCGGACTCGGCCACCGCGCGTATTATCACTGAAGTCCGATGCAATGCACACTGAGCTGACTGACCACAGACATACCAAGCGCGCGCGAGGGAAGGAGAAGCTTCCTCCGCCGGGAGAACACGACACATTTCGGGGATCTATTTCACGCAGCGTATAACGCGGGCCTTTTCACACTCCGATACTGGCGCCATCTAGAAGTCGCGCGTTCAACCACGTCGCGAGCCGCGCGCCATCTGGTGGCTGAAACGGACGAATAAACAGAGGTGCCGCGCCCTCTTCCTAGGTGAAACGAGTACCGTATGGTCTGGTTTCGGAATTTGCATCCTCTAAACAGGGAAACACTACTGTTCCTTGGCTAAGGCGCTACCAGCTGCGTGGTCAGCATAAGCATTTCGATCTTTAGTCAGCAGTTGCTGGCTTCTTTATTTATTTGGGTCTCTGGAGAAGCACGCGGCACGCGCTGGAAAGGCGGCAGCCCGTAGCCATGGAGGCCCGCGGTGCCGCGTCAAAATTGAACATGATAATGTGTTGAGTATATACATGCATGATGACGACGACATGGATTGTTGGCGTTGGGAGGATGGTCAACGATTCTGCAGAAGTACAGATTCCGTAGAGAGTGGAGTTGACGGATCACCAGCGAGCCGCAGGGGATCTGGCACGCCGTTCGATCTGGCGTATGAGAGGAGACTCAATGCACATGATGGCGCTTGGTGCCAGTCACCGGGAGTCCACTGGGGTCGAGGCATCAGGCCCTGCCAGGTAGCGGCCAGTCAAAGTAGGCTGCACCGCTTCCGAGGACCCAGAGAGGTGCTATGTTGCCTTTGGACTCCCAGGAGACTAGGGAAGATGACGTAGGTGTGAATGAACGTATCTTTGCAGATGACGGTATCTTAGCAGATACCGTCATCAGCAGTCCACCAATCAACTTCCAGAGCGTTGCTGACGTCGCTTCCTCCAGTCTCCTGGGAACTCGAACGCGCAACGTAGGGCCCCTGGGCTCCAGATTGGAGGCACCGCCGTCGCCCGGTGTGTCATCCTTTTCAACGTCGTCGTCGTTGTGTTCTTTATTTGTACGCGTAGAAATGTATAAATTAAATAAGATAGACTAAAAGACACACAATCAGCGGCCAGTCGCGCGCCGTTCTAGTTATATTTCTAGTTATACACGCCTGAAAGATTTTGTTCAGTTTGTATCTGTAACCATGGTAAAACTTCACGTACATAGGCAAATTCAAAGTAAAATATATACAATCCAAGTGTTTCTGACCTAACAATGGCTTATACTTGAAATCCAGGGCACGAATGTATTGATTGCAAACATCTAATTATTATATAGTCATATTATAACCGCCACAATCTTTGTGAATATGCTGTCACAAACGCATCGTACAAATCTTTTTTTTTTTTTCGTTTATGCCTATGTAAAGGAAGTTTGGCCGCAAGCTGCTTCTTGAACGGCGGAGTGCTAACTTTACAGGGGCAAAAAGCGAGCCGAACTTGAGAGTCTCGAGGAATAAAAGTATTAATTAAAATACCTAAATTTTAACTGCGGTGTGTGCTATGAGTCGGCAGCTATCATATTCCTCGTGAATTTTACGATTCTTCATTTCAGTGAGAGAAATTTAACATTTTGTCAAAGTGGCCCATAGAACCCAATGCAACAATATTATATCGGGGCCAGTAATAAAAAGTATACAATCCTGAGGTTTAAGTAGGTATTAAATAAGAGTGTATTAGTGCCCTCTATGGATGTCCCGGGGAACTTAAGGATTTCTGCAGTAGTTTTGCTGAAATTATCATTTTACTGCGTTTTGCTGAGAATACCAAGAGAGGGCGCAAGGAGACCGTGTCAGGGATGCTGAGGATGGTTCAACCCTTGCTAAGCTGTCGAATTTGCTTTCAACTTGTTGTTGGCCAGTTTTTATAACTCCGAGATCATTTATAATCACGTTTTGTTAACCAGAATAGCTTTACCATTTCTCCATCGTAAGTGGGGTATCAGTACCCCCCCTCATCAGGTCCGGGTTCGATTCGATGTCCCCACATAACAATAGATCAAAGGTGAGCATCAATACACTACTGCAACAGCAACAAACACGTCCGAGGGCAGGGTAGCGAAAAATGGCAAATGTTGCTTGTGCGTTTACAATGCAAGGAGCCGATCATTACTGACCTGCATGAAAGACATTAGAGAGGTTATCCATCGCTCCCGGTGAAGTGCCACCGTGCCCTCAGACGCTGAGCAGCCAGCTGCGACCCTCTTGTAGTTTCGTAGGTGGGGCGGGCGGGACGTGTTGTCGATGTTGCTCCGATATTTGCGATGTCGCTGAGCACCAGTGGCTTGAGCGTGTTGCCAGGTTCTCTGTTAATGTGTGAAGGAGCATCACTGATTCCGTGAGGCTGTGACCGCAATCGTGACGAGGCGGCTAGATGATCCGTTGGATCGATCTGTGCTGCTCGGCGTTGCGCTGACCAAGTGCTCCGTTGAGTCAAGCTGCTGCATCATGGTTCCGCTGGCCGAGCATTTCGTTGAATCGAGCTGCGGCATCAGCGAGCCCGTAAGTCCAGCCAGGGATATCAGACACTGCATGAAAAACATTAGAGGGTTATCCATCGCTCCTGGTGAAGTGCCATCATGCCCTGCCCGAAGGTTATCCAATGACCGGATAATCTTCAACATATTGAAAAAATCCTAAAACGACTTCATTTACGTGTTTCTTAAGTATAGCTTGGTCACAATGCGCTAAAAAAAATCACATAGTACAGGAGCTACTCTCGAACCAATGCAAATGCCCTGCCTTTGTACGTACACATCATCATTGAAATACACAAATTTATGTTCAAGATAGAAAGACAGGGGTTCAAAGAAGCGTTCCACGCTCATACCGCAGGCACTCCGGAAGGCCGTTTATCCATTGCTCTCGATACAGTTATTTACTTCACTAAAGAGAGCCTGACGTGGAACAGAGTAAAAAGATCTTATCACCTGCTCCGAGCTACGGTCCAAAAACGTTGCAATTTCAGTGACGATACGTAGGTTCTAAGAATGGTAGAAATCTGGGACTGCCACGAATCTCTTTCCGGCCTGTTTGCACCTACGTAGGGCAAACGGGCCGTTGCACTAGATGACCGTGCTAGAGAAACACGCAGCAACAATCAAGCAGACCCCGTCTGGGCATCTGGCCGTGCATTGCGATCGATGCCCGTGCATCACCTGTTTTCAAACACAACCATCCTGGGACGACACGGCGGAAAAACAACTGGGGAAATTCACGAAGCGTTTGTCATCAAAACAAGGGGCGCCGATAAGTGTATCAGTGAGCCGTCTGTGGCACTGTTAAATAAGGAAATGTTATTTATATATACATAGAGAGAGAGGTGGCTGGAATACGTGTTTTTTTTAAAGTATTTAGGTCAGCGTGTTTCTACTAAACTTTCAGTTGCGAGTGCCCTCTGTGTTGTCGTTAGCTCCTTCACTTTGTTCCTATCCTTCGGTGCTTCTATCCAGCCAACTGAGGGGCGCAATGCCCTCTTACATCGTGATGTCATCGTCTTCGAAGCGCCGGCCGCTCCCGATGCACGGCGGAGGCCATGCGGTCGCTACACTATTCCTTTAAGCCACTGTAGTTCAGGCACAGCCAAGGGTACTGTAGTTGAGAGCGTTGCCGCTTGGTGGCGTTAACGCGTGAAATCTCGCGTAGTAGTAATTAGGGGTGTCGCGAACTTTTGTCGAACCGGATTTCTAGGTCGAACTTGGGGGTTAGACTGGGTCGAACCGATTCGACGAAACTTCGACCTTTTCACCAGATTCGACAGGTTCGACTTTGTGGACAGTGTGGCCAGACCTTGATACAAGCATATCTAGGTTTGGAGAATTTTTTTATGCAAAGGGTTATTTTATTTTGTAAACAGTTGCAATTAAAAGAAACCAATTGGAATCACTGAAGAAGTTAACTTATTTTTTTGTACTGTATTAACTGAAATAACCAATCAGCGCTGCCCTTAATTCATCCCTTAGCCATCACCATCCAATCCGAAGCCAACTGACCAGCCTGTCGCGTATGCGCACACAAGGAGGTTATAATGGGCAGGAGGGGCGTCCCTATCCCCAATGCATGGAGCGAAGTGTAACGGAAGTAGGCGTGGCTACGAGCCGCGACGGACATTTCTTGACCAATGGAAAGCCTAGTGAGTGGGCGCCGCCATTAATTTCGGTGCAAACAACCCTCGTTGCCATGGCATTTCCGTGGCAACGCGATTGTGTGCACCGAAAGTAATGGCGGCACCCACTGTTATTTGAAACAGCGCTTAACGGGAGACCTTTAAACCGGTATGGTCGGAATAGGATGAGATTAATATAAACGAACGCCTGGTTGCCCAGCAGAAAGTAAGTGACTAGAGTTGAGACGCTCTAGACGACACACCGACTGAATCGGTGTCGAACAGGCGAGATTTCGAGCCCAACACTTGCCTGACCAGTAGGACTAGAAGTCGGCGTGTAGCGGACGCTCTCGACACCGCGCGACCGCGCCTGGAGCGTCGTCTCGAACGAGTCGTCGTAGCGCGGCTTTGGAAAGCGATCGCGAGTCAGTCATCGTAGGCACGAACGCTGAGAAGGATCGTAGGCACGAACGCTGAGAAGGCGCTGTGGTGTGTGTCGTGCTGAGAAGGGCATCGCGGGTTGAGAAAGCCGTACAAATTCTGCTTCGAGAAGATGTTGGTTTCACTCCGCCGTGATGAGTATTCGGGTTCGCATCGAAACATCTTTTGGTACGCCGATCGAATCGAAAGCCAGCCGCGACAGCGAGCAGACGAAGCAGACCGCAGGCACGGAGCAGACGTAGCCTAAGCCTAACGACCGAGCGGAGAGCAGACGATGGGAGCATGGTTGAATTTAGTTTGGATGAGAGAGCGTCGGTGCGCGGGGCAGTCTGGGATTGGGTTGTTCTTCCGGCGTCACTGGGCATGACGTCATGCCGGGTCCTGCCCTATTTAAACGTCCTTGTGCGCACGAGTCGAACCTCCATACAAGGTTCGTCGACCTTTCCACTAAAAGTTCGAAAAAGTCGAACCTGGTCGAACTCGAACCTCGGCCGGTTCGCGACACCCCTAGTAGTAATATCCCAGGACTCCACGCCTATACTCTTTAGACGTTTGCTGTCACCTGTCGTTGTCAGTGACGTGGGTTCCGTATCTGGTATGCGGGACGAAAATATTATAAAATATTTGAACCTGGAATACGCGGGAAAGTATAGGTGAGGCAAAACAAGAATGTGTGACATTCTCACGCATCTTTCGTAAACACCTTCCAGCGGCGTGGAGAAATCAAAACGATGACTTACCGCATACCAGAAGTGACGACATTCAAGATGGCTGCGCCCTTGTGGAAAAGGTGTATATAAGCTTGCGCCGTGATGCTATTCGCAGCCATGTTGTATTGTATGTGCCACGAGCGTTCGGTTCACCGATGCTAGGTTCACACCGCAGAAGTAGTGGCTCAGAGGGAACCAGTAAGTAGAAATCAGTGTTGTGCCAAACACTCAACAAAACTATTTGAATAAGATACTAAATACTCATTTGAAAATGTTTTCGAGTGAAGTATTCAAGTTACTTCTGGCATAAACTATCTTGAGTAGAGCACAAATACTTTGAAAAGTATTTGAATTCCATTCGAAGATTCTTGACAAGTTTTGCAAGCTGGTGATAGAAGAATAAGCAAGTCAGAAAGGGGTGCTTTGATTAGTGATGACTTCTCTGAAAATCAAAATTTCTGTGATCTTTATGACTTTCAAGAAGCGCGTTAGAATAATTCGGGATAGGCACCATGCATGCGTGCCGAAATAGTTTAGGGACAAGCAGGGACTCCGTGTTTATGCAGACATGACACCTGCCATGGTTTAGTCTTTGCGGTGTGCTCCGGCTCGACGCTAGTTCTGAATCGAGCTCTTAAGGCTGCGGTCCCACGGCGGCCATCTTGAACAAGGCGTTAGTTCAACCAATAGATGGCGACACGCACCCGTGGGGTGGCCGAAACATTGGTTCACGGTGGGATGGCTCGAGCACCATCACGTTCCCTCGTGGCCTTGCTCGCGCCGCTGCCAGCTGTGCTCAGCTGGCTCAATAGCGTGGCCCAGCAAACGAATGTATGCGAGAATTTCAGGCTTTGTATAAATTGTTCTCTGATATAGGGAGATGCGGTTCAGCGGTTGTCACGGGCTTTCGCAATAAATCTTACCAAGAAGGAATCAATTGTTGATTGACGTGTCAATACTCTTTCAATGAAAACTTCTGCAGGGATGCACGCTCAGTAGACTCAATCTTCCAAGACATCAGTGGAAGCGGACGTCAAGTAAACTGCTTCGCAATTTACGGTACTTACCTCACCATTATAATGACGACCGAAAAGTGACATAACGAAATATTGTGTTTCATGGGATCCGGAAGATTTTGTAAAGGTTGTTACATTATAGTTCCCAGAAAACAAACGCCGTTGCAATATTTTCGAAAGTACCGATATAATGTTGTAAGTACAGCTTCGGAGGAGTATGATGAAAACCATCAGAATAAATAGGAAGACGTTTATTTGCAATGAACACGCTATGAATGAACGGCGTTTAGCGATGGCAAGTTATGAGCGTATGGGAATTTATAAGTTCACGTGATTGCTAACTATGGACATGCGGACAATGACGACCTGTTTTGTCGGGAGATGGAGTAGCGGTGATGACCTGATATCGGACGAATCGTGGCAGACGAACAAGCAAGTTTCTTCTCAGCGAATGGTAAGCGTCCAGTGTCAAGCACAGCACGGCTACCGACGTTGTCGACGTTTCGAACACTTACCACTTTCGACAAAAGTGCTGGCACATCAGCTAACTTTGTGGAAAGAGTCGAAGGCTTCCTCGAGTCCAGCGCCATCATGAACTGTAACTGAAAACGATCCACTCTTCACTCTGTGGGTGGCGAAACGTATCCGCATCTGCGGAGTCATGGTCGATGCGTACTCTAAGTGGTTGGAAGTTTACACGATGCCTGCCACGACGTAAACACGCGTCATAGACGTTCTACGCTCTCTTTTCCCTACTTTTGCCCTATCAAAAATACTTTTCTCTGATAACGCGCCAAATCTTGCTTCAAATAAAATAAACAAGCCCCCCCCCCCCAAAAAAAAAAAATGGCATCAGGCATCACATTAGTGCACCATACCATCCTGCAACTAACGGGCAAGCAGAACAGTGGGTGTGCGAAACGAAAAAAGCCCTCTTAATTGAAGCTTACGGAAGAAGCAGTTCAGTGAAGAATCGCCAGGTTCTTGTTCCAGCAGCACGCGACGGTTTCATTTTACACGGTAAAAACACCCGCCGAAACAATATGTTCGGCGGACGAAGAGCCACACCGCTCGATCTCATATGATACTATGGCCATGAATGAAGATCGAGAGACTCCCAGATCGGGAGTAATGGCAGATTATTCGGTCGGACAACTTGTGTACGTGAGGAATTTCAGCGGAAGTCGGGCCTTCCATGTAAAACTTGAGTGAAAAAGGCTCTATGTTGGTTGACAAGAAGGTGTCATCCCTCTGAAGACGTTGGATATCAATGCCCTTGAGTGTAAATATAACGAAATCACAAAACTCTCTTTGTGTATTGTGTAACTGCCCTTGTATTTGGTAGTAGAGGCTATGGTGGTGATTTGGACCTTTCACACCAGGCTCCTATTTCTTATTTTTCGCCTCATACTCCTTTGCGGTTTCAGTAGTCTTCAAGAATCTTTTGGAACGGGGACAATTTACGTCAATGAGGCCATTTGTTCCAAGTAGTCAATCAGGGAATGCTGCTAGAAATCCGTCCTTTATATTAACGAATAAGCCGCACTTCTGCACATTGCAGTTTTCCTGTTCCACGTACAGTTGTAAAGCAGCATCCTCATTGATTCTACCATATTCTGTTGCGGGTGAAGAAAGGTCTTTGGGTACACGATACTTGAAACAAGTCTGGCACTGTACGTTGTGGTTCGACACCCACTAATATCGTCGTCCTTATAGAGCCTGATAATTTAATCATTACTTCGTCACCTCATATTGCTCTTCATCAACAGTAAGTACAATAGGCTACCGCCATATTACAATTCAAGAATTGAAAAATTGAGTCGTTCAGTCCTTCAATATGTTTATTAATTATATAATGTTATTACGTTACATTACCTCGAGACGATCGACGTCCATCGTCGATCTTCAAATACTTATATAAGGGGGGGGGCGATCGGTGGCCGAGTGCATGTCTAGCGCACACCAGCTCGGAACACGTGGAGCGAAAGCTCGCGCTGCAGAACCCACCCCGCCCCTGCCCGTTTCGATGTGGAAGAGCATCATACCGGCGTATGGTCGTGTATCACTACTGCGTGGTGCACGTTAAAGACCCCAGGTTTGCGGTTGTACCGCACTGGCTAAATTGCTCATGTACACCTGAGACACCAGACGCCCACTAAGGCAGACTAACTTCCGGCTGTATAAACATACACACAACAATTTGCAATTAGACGCACAATCACAAAGAACACAGCGTGTCACCTCTTTTTTTTTACCGTCTTTTTTTTAACCAGCGCAAGCTCGCGCGTTCTCTCTTTTGAGACGGTTAGAACTAACGTTGATTAGAAACCGTCGCACATAAAACCCGCGTTTCTCCTACCCGGCCGCTTCCTCCTCTCATTATGTGTAGGTGGTTAAAACTAAATAAGCTATAATAATGGTGTATTATTCATATTTAGTTTCAGTTTCAGTCAGGGGAAAGGAGGTTCGCGGGAAGTAGGGCCAATAAATGAGCTGCGCTTAGAGTATCGGCACTCTCTTTTTCGACAGTGTTGTGGACGCCGCCATTTTGGTGCTTGTGCAGAGCCAACGGTAGAGCAGGCGCAACTGCCGATCGTCATGATTCAAAATTGCGACTTCCTCAGCATTAGATTCGGTGTTAGGAAGCTCATGTAATATTGCTTTGCTTTGTCGCAAACTGTTTAATGTGGAGGACGGAAAAGCGTTTCTTGTGATTTCAGATACAGCTTCAAATAACTGGACACCATGATTTTAAGCCACAATATGGCCAAGTGTCGCTACTCTGAAGCGTAGCTTATTTAATGACACTATTCATGCCCTTGTTCAAGAAGCTTGTAATACCTGGAGGGTCCATGACGTGAGCCCTGTGGATTCCACAAGCCACTACCTTTTGACACCTGCCTCTTCCTCATTGTTCCCGCTAGTGCCAGTAAATTAGCTATGCTTCAGAGTAACGACACTTGGCCATATTGTGGCTTACAATCATGGTTGCCAGTTATCCGAAGCTTTATCTAAAATCACAGGAAACGCTTTTCCGTCCTCCACGAATGTTTAAACAACCCGCGACAGAGCCTAGCAATATTGTATCAGCTTCCTAGCACCGCATCTAATGCAGAGGATGTTGCACTTTTGGATCATGACGATCGGCAGTTGTGTTTGCTCTGCGCAAGACCCAAAATGGCGGCGCCCAAAACAATTTTGGGGAACGGAGTGCCGATACTTTGAACGCAGCTCATTTAGTGACTCTAGGCATGAAGTGAACTCGGGTGTATTCTTTCCCTCTTCGTCTTTATCGTTTATTGATTTCAATTATATCGAATAATGAACACTTTATATCACGCTACGCTTGTGTAATTATTTCTCTTAGATTTATTAACCTGACCCAGTACTTAAACCGTTCATTTATCGATAGTAAATCTTCAAATATATTTTCTAAATGTGAAGGTGAAACGACACGGAGATTGATGATGATACAGACGCCAACGCCGCCCTCGAAAATTGTTTGAACTTGGAAATCAGCAGTTTTGTCTGCCATCCGCCAGGTAGCACAACAAAACACCCAAACAGTTTTTAATTGTTTTTAAAATTAGCTAAGCTCTACAACTATCAAGAAACCAAAGCAAGATCATTGGGAAAATCTAATACATCGCAATGTATATCTATTCCATAGAATAAATGTTATTAGATGCCAATAAATCTGTTTGATGTCCAAAAAAGATGTGCGTCAAAAACAGGTAAGTTTGAAGGGCTCCCGGAGCGTTATGACTTTGAAAATAAAAAAAGCCACCGTCCACCTCTTGGGCAACTATTGTAGTTCTAAATGTTCTAAACGATTTTACCATGGTTTAATTATTTACTCAGCGGCATTTGAATTACGATGACTCGAAGCACAAAAAAGTGCTACGTTTGATATAGAATATCTAAACAAAAAAATATTACACAACATTAATTTTTTTTCTGCATATTACCAAATATAATCACTACATCTGTAGCTAATTTCATTGCCCTAGCGCTTGCCATTAAAAGTATATTTGTGCTGAAAAATGTCAATTTTAGGGCAATATTTGGAGAGCTGTAAAAAACAAAGTAGTGCAAATACCAAAAAAGTATACCGTTACATTCTGCTCCGACATCATCTTAACAAAACTGCTCTATTGGAACCGTGTTATCTTTAATGAATCGTTCGTAAAACATGAACCAGCGGAGCAAGTGAGGGTCCGCGCCATCATATTCACAACGCTACAAATGCGCATGAACAGTATAAACCAATACATACATAATATCAAATGAAAGAGGATTGCATTGCCTTTCGAATGACATCAATCCCACAAAACAGTGCTTAAAAGGAGATGAGTAATGACCTACCAAAAAGTACCTAAACTGCCACATTCAGTGGGACCGTGGCCTTAATATGTCCCTGCCGTGATTCGGGGATTTGGATATATATTCCGGCATTGCATATCCATAACAACCGAGTGCAGAAATTGATCAGGCGGCCGAGGCGCGTTGATGATGTGCGCGAGTCACACTACGCACGCGCAACTCTCCTCCTTCCCTCTCTCCAACAGCTGCGCGTACTCTCTCCGCTCTCTCTCTCTACCAGCTGCGTGCACTGCGCGTGCGTTCGCTTCTCCTCACACCGCGCGCGCACGCGCAACTCTAATCCTCTAGTCTCCTCTCCTTCAAGTGTGAAAAAAATAAACGGCGAGCGGCGAGCGTTCCCAGTTCTCTGCCGCGAGCCGCGACGAAGGCTCGCGTAGGGGGTTACGCTAGGGCAGTCGGTGGCGCCATCTCTCGAGCGTCAGCACGCAACTAACTCATTCCTCGGAACCAACACGATGCTCCGCGTCACCCCATGGTTCCCCTCGGGAAGATGGTGTAATTGTTTTTTGTTGACGGTGTAATGTGATGTTCTAGTAAATTCGAGAGCCGCCTTGCTAATTCGAGGTTAGAATGTTCTACGGACCGAACCTTCTACGCCGAATGTTCCGGAAGCCCACGCGTGTACAAAAGGGGCTCCGCCTCGGCAAGCCGAGTCAGTTTTGCCTCAGCTGTTCGATCTTGCTGCTTCGCCGCCTTCAACGCCCGCGACGCTTTGTTGTTATCTTTCTTTTCCCTTTTATTTTTAGGGCACAAGTTCGCCCCATTAAACGTTTAGTTTTTCAGTTATTCGCCGCCTCATCACTTGTCGTTCGTGACAAAACCACCGCTCATCGTTCCTGCTTCTGGCGGCTACCAGCTCATCTTCAGATTTATGAAGCAGCCTGTCTTAATTAAAGGAGCTACAGCTGCAGGCCACTTGCAAGGTCTTCATGAGACTCTCAAATATCTCTTTGGAAGCTGACGATCCCTTCTCAATGAGCTTCTGGATGGATTTATGGCCATAGGAAAAGACGAGATAGAAGTTGCTAGGGCTCACTGCATACGAGACCTTGTCTCGTATGCTTGTCCTTGTACATACCATCTCATATTCATCATCCCTAGACGTGGCACCGCGGGTCTCCATGGTACGGGCTGTCGCCTTTCCGCGGTGCCACGGCTCTCCTGAGCCAATAAAGATTACTATTATTATTACTATTACCTGTGCCAATACTGTGCTGCCTTCCTTGGGGAGCTTGAGGGTCGCCATGCATCTGGGAACTTCCTTCTTGACATGCAGGATCATGGAATTCTTTTCACCCAAGACGTGCTTGTAAATGCAGTACTCGTATTGCCTGCAGTAGCCCTGGGCGCTGAAGGACTTGCATATCCTACTCTCGTCTTTCACAGCAAAGTCTGCGGTGGCCACTCCAGGATCGTCTGTACCGACCTTGTAACCTTTGAAAGAGTTGTGGTAATCGTCGTCCATGGGACTGAAGTCTTCGATGGCAGATCTGTCAATCCTTTTGATGAGACACTCCCTCTGACTCGGTGCTCGCGCATTTCCATCTCTGATCAAGCGTTCCGCAATCTCACCTTCAGTTCTACTCTTAAGACTTACTACAAAAATGTAGTCTCCGTAATCATCGCTGCTCTTCTCTTTGCTAGTCACCACGGCTACCAGCGGCGACTCACTATGGGTCAGCTGCGCAAACCGGTTCACGTCGATATCCGTCCAAGCATTCCAAGGTTCGACACCGGCTAGCTGAAACCTCAAAGCCAAGGGGCCCTGCTGCGCCAGCTTGGCATCTATCTTGTAAAGGCACGAAGAGCTGACTGTCTTCCGGTTGCCATAGTCGACGAAGAAAACTCGTGTCTGGAAGTGTGATCCCGCCTTCTCCGGATCCTCGACTCTCACCCTGACCGCAGACTGCACTGTGAGGTCTCTGTAGATGTAGTAGCTCCCTTTGCGAACTTCGGAGGCAGCGCAGGGCTCCAAGTCCCATCCTGCAATATTTCTTTGAACCTCGGTTAAGCGTCCTCTCAGCCCAACAAGCAGGCCATACCAGAGGTCAGGCGAGTACGTGAACGAAACTTCAACTTCAAAGCAGCTCTCTTCGGGCACAGTTGTGGGCGGAAGACTCGATAGGACACAAGGCGTGTACTCGATCTTCGAGACCACTTCTGGGTAGGCTTGTATAGAAGCGCCAGCACCCGTGTGATTGGAAACGCTTTTGCCGAACCAACTTTGGTTCAGCTTTCAGTGATGACGAAGACGGGAGTTTGGGGAGAGGAGAAAGGAGGCGAGTGGCAATGTGGCAACTGTGTTCGCTCTAGTGGTGCAAAACTATCGATAGTTTGATAGTCGCCAGAAATCTGACTATCGGTAGTACTTTCGATAGTCCACAGTTCTTCGACACTCTTGATAGTTTTAGAAAAACTATCGATAGTATCGATAGTCAATTTATCGATAGTTTTGCATCACTACCGAGCAGACGACAAGGCAATCACGGAACACTGGCGCGATCCGGCGCTCCACACGTGCGCAGCGTCATCCAGTGCAGCACATTCTTTTCTCGCCAAACAGCGCATCCTCTGTTACAGATGCCTCGTTCCCGCCGCAACCTTTCACGAGTGTCCCACCTTCACTGAGACTTCTACAAAGAATGGTAGCTGTAATAACGTTCCATCCATCAGACCCAGCAAGGGAGCTAACATTTGCAGCAATAGGCGAACAACAAATGCTTTGTTAACCAATCAGGTATGCTTGCGGAGATTCCAAGGATCCCTTGTCGTGACATTGCTCCCCTCAAATTTCCCCCTCATGCTTTTATGACGCATGAGGGCGGGGCTTAAGCGCTACTTTCAAAATGGTTTTTATGGCTACTCCGGGCATCCAATCTTAAAATAAATTTGGTATTCGTGATTCTCTAGACCACATGAGGATGACTCGAGTGTTTTTTGTCTGAAGGTACAGAACCATTTTAGGTTGGCCTTTAAACAGTGAATTTTCTCATTCGTAAAGGTTGCGAAAACGAGTGGCTTGCAAACATGAGGTGCTCTACAGTATCACTCAGGACTGCGACATTATGACATAGTACCTCCCTTTTGTTGAGAAAGGCGCTCGAGTGCGCTCCATCCGTCATAGTGCACGCTTCAACTAAGTGAAACGACCACATCTCGCTTCCAGCGCACACTGATAGAGCACACTCCGCTCGCTTCATTGTCGTAGATGGAGCTGAAGCTGCCCAGCTTCCGGTAATACATGTTTCAGCTTTAACGCTGCTGCATCAGGCATTCATTCATCAATTCATACATTCATTGCTTTATTCCCAAACTTGTTTTCAAAATACACAACAAATGTTTGGACCCATAGCCGTTGAGGCTAGTCCGGGGTCCAATCGTAATATAGGTTCAAAAAGCGGCAGAATACAATAGACTCATTCATTGGGCAAAAAAAGAAAAAAAGAAAAGAAATCACGTTCGAGAAAGTAATTAGCATAACTGCATTTCATAATCATGGAAGAATATTTTTAAGGAGGGCAGAAAGTTATTTTGAAACCTTATATTAATGGGTATTTTATTCCAAACTAGAGCACAATAAAATTTAATCAACCCTTGTCCATATGTATTATGGCATGGCGGTAAATTAAACATTTAATTCGCTTCAGCCCTTGTTTGTCTTCTGAAAGATTGGAATAAGATCAAAGAAAGGGGTTCATTAGACTCTATGATTTTACGGATTGTTTGAGCTATTTTGAGTTTGTAAGCGCAGCTTAATGGCAACACGTTTAGCGACTGGAAAAGAGGTCTGCTAGGGTTAGTTGTTCTTGAAAATGTTATAAATCGTATCGCCCGTTTCTGCAAGCGAGTTACCGGATCTAAGTGTGTAGCGTAAGTATTACCCCAGGATTCAATACAATCCCAAAGTCTTCCGACCAAAACTAGTAGCAAATATTTTATTTAAGTTTTGATTATATTTTTTAATTGCCGCACCAACAGCGTGCAGCACGAAAGTAAACTACACATTTATTTAACTGATATAGCTATTATCAATAAAAACAACCTTTAGGTGGTGCTTCTGAGCAACCAAGGTGAGAAAAGAGGTTGTTATGTTCTAAAGCTGCATGCCCGGGCACAGGTGCTGGGCGGCCGTAGTAGAGTTCGCTAACCACATCCATTGCTGTCACAGACCCCTTCATGGTGACAGCTATGTCACCATGCCTCAAGTTGGCTTACTGATACACAAACAATTACTCTGGTGTGGACAAGGCAATAAAGACAAAATGTTTAGTTGGGCTAGATGGTTCATGACTGGAAATTGGCACCAAAATGACGGGGACAATCGAAGAAGACGACGACAACACGGGGCGCAGTCGCAACTGAAAGATTATTAGAAAAAATTAGTGCAAGGAAATGCTCGAGACACGTACCGGCTCGCCACTTCTGGGAAGAACATGGCGTCCGAAATATAGCTCAGTGCTGCGCTGTGCCGCCGCGAACTTCCCAAGGGCTGCACGTTGCACGTGACTTGTGCATCGATGCACCTTGCGCTACTTTTAAAACATGACGGGGCCTTAGCTAGATTGCTCGTCTGCAGTGTAAAGACATGTCACGTCATTTGAATGACTAACATCATGCAAGCTTTCTAAGGGTATGCTGCGCATTCAGCTCACTGAATATAGCAAATTCTTCACAGAGAACACTACTTGAGGCGATTATGTCGGCGCAGAAACTGAGCAGGGCTAATAAATAGATGATGGCCACTAACAGCCAGCCGGCATTCAGAGAGAGTGGTCCCTCAACTCACCGGAATGACATTCACATGAATGCAAGGCCACAAAGTCCTGTGGCTTTGCTCACTTTGGCAAATAGCAAAACTTGGAACGCCCTTGCAGGAAATACCTTGAGACGCTCAAAGAAGGTGGCGCCTGACCGAACCTGCTGAAGCGGAGCCGAGCACTGCCGCAGGGCCAAGCACAGATCCATCGCCAAGCACCGCCACAGAGGCAAGCATCACAAATGACAAACAGCCTTGTAAAGGCTCTGACACCAGCAATATTGACAAAGATGTTCGTCAGGAACCGTCTGAGACAGACGAATTTCCGGTAGAATCATGTTCAGAGGGACCCAACATTAAAAGTGACCAGCATGAAAAATCTAGGAGCTCCGATGAAGTCGTTGGTACAGAGGGTTTAGTCTTTGATGAGCCACTCTACAGTGGGTGTGGAATCAGTAAGCTCCAGGCTTGTCTGATACCAATGACAGTGTTCACGAAATTTTCATTAACAAGGGAATGTTTGCAGCAAATTTTGTTTGCATTTTCATATTTTCTGCGAAGTCCAAACGCAATGTCCTGCACGGTATATACCTTTTTCAAGCTACTGGTAAATTTTCAGGACCGGACTGTTGGTGTGAATGAGCATTATTACTGTCACTACTGTAGGCAGTACTTGAGTGCAAAAGAGGTCTCTAGATGCCCCTCCTGCAACCATGACACAGACCAGAAAAGAAGATTCCTTCACATTTCCCTGGTAACACATTGCGGTCTTTTCTAGAAAACGAAAAAAATGTACATTTATCTAGCCTACCCTCAAGAACGCAAAAAACAACAGCTTAATGCATTTAGGACATGGTCGAATGGGAGTCTTACAATGTGGCAAGGGAAACCCCAGAATGACTCTGAACTTTTTCTTATTTTGAAATACCGATGAGGTGAAGGTCCTGAAAATGCTCAGGGTCCTCATCATGGCCATTACATTGCATGATTCCTTAGTTGCCTCCATTACTGCGGAAAAGATTTCAAGTTCTGGCCCAGATCTGGATTGGCAAAAAGCCGAATGTGAACAATTTTCAAGGCCTTTTGTAGCCGAGCTTTCAGAGCTGTTCACGAAAGGACTTTCATGGGTGCATCCTTTAATTGGAAAACAAATGATTTAATATATTTGTGCTCCAGTATGTTTGGTTGACGCGGTTGCTCGTTCAATGTTACAGAATGTTAAGCAATGTAACGGTTCTTACGGTTGATAGTTGTGTGAGCAACCTGGAAAGACTTGCAAGCTAAGTTCTATCGCTCATTCATAAATTTAACCCCAGGTGACACATTTGTTCTGCGTGATGGGAAGAAAATGAGAGACGTTTACAACTTCCTGTAGCGCCAATTTAGAGCGCAGCTCTTGAGGAGGAAGAGGGGAGGGTACTGAGGGGAGGGTATACCCATTCTCATCCGTACCCTCTCCTCCTCTCTTTCTCCTTTCACGCGCGTCCTCACGCGACATTGCGGCGCGGTGCCGAAACGTCACGGCGAGGTTTCGGCACCATCCCATAATGCACCGCGCGGTTACGCCGACGCCGCTCAAGCCGGAAACGGGCGCCTAAGAGCTGCGCTCTAAAATGCAAGAACAGGCTGCTGAAGCTCTCCAGACTGGAAAAGCTGTGAAAGGTGTCAAGGGTCCAAGCGTGTTAAGCCTTCTGCCAAGATTCGATCTGGCAGCTGGTTTTCCGGTTGATTACATGCGCGGTGTCCTTTTAGGAGTTACAAGAATGTTGCTTTTTGCATGGTTTGATTCCAAACACCATGCACATCAGTGGGACAACAAGTTGATTTATTGGACAGAGCCCTCCCAAAAGATCAGGCCCCCGGATCTCATCACCCGTACACTACGCTCTATCCATTAGAGGATTTACTGGAAGGCTAGCGAATACAGATCTTGGCTTTTGTTTTACAGTCTTCCTGTATTCTGTACATTATTACGAGTTGATTACTTTCAGCATATGATTCTCTTAGTGGGAAGTGACCGTTTGCTGCTTTCATAATCGGTGTCTGAAACAAATTGATTTGGCTGATGTGCTTCTGTTACGTTTCATTGAGCAAGTACCTGCATAGTGCGGTGAGCAGTTCTCAACTTTCAACGTTCACCAGTTGGCACACCTTGGGTTATCCGTTAAGAGATGGGGCCCACTTTGGTGCACATCAGCTTTTAATTTGAGGACAGAAATGGAGATCTACTTAGGATGTGCAAAGGCACACAGCACCTGGACAAGCAGCTTGCTACCTTGGTGAGCATTGGAGGTTCAATGTGCTGCTTAGAAAAGGTGGTGCAACGATCCCCATTAGCTCAGTCAGTCCTCGAGAGGCTCCAAACAGTTCATTTTTCCCGTCACAAGAGCTCCGTTGGTGATGCAGTCCTGCATGGAAAGTCAGTAGTGTAGCCTGTTTACCGCAACTGTCCACCTTGCTTCCAGCTCATGAAACCTTTGAGGTGTATAAGAGGGCAACGGTAGGTGAGCAGACTTACACTTCCGAGTCCTATAAACGTGCGGTATGTGGGAACAACTACAGAGTCACATTCACTGTGAATGAACAGACAGAGTATGCCTCAATTCAGTGTTCTCTTAAGACCAAAGATTCTGCTTTTGTTGTTCTCAAGAAATTGTGTATTCATTATGAGAGACAGTTCAAGCACACCGATACAGGATTTGTGGTTTCAGGTATTTTGCCCATACGTCAGATGGACACCGCTCTCAGCTCATGCCTGCACTACAGAAAATGCAGAAATGTATTCGTGTTTTTGTATTATGTCTGCATTACTCCAAATTTCACAGAGTCCAACTTGTAAAATTTAACAAGTTAGAAATACTAGATCAGCCTACATTTGCAAATAAATTTAAGGGTAATTTGTAATTTTACACCGAAAATATAGTGAGCCTGTAGAGTGGACTTCTCCAACTCTGGCATTTGGGTATTCCTCCAGGTCCATGTGTGTGTTATAAAAAATGCAAGGCGAGTTCTAGTCAGCAGCTTCTCCAGAAACGTATTAGCAGTCTAAAGTACCTGGATTGAATGTTTTACTGTACAGTTTAGATAAAGCATCACAAAAAATCCATACAGCTTCTAACTCCCATGTCTTGGGCAATATTGCCACGCGCGTCGGCGAGCAAGCGCGTGCGTGGCCGTGTGGTTACCGCACTTGACTTTCACGCGGAAGGTGTAGGTTCGATTACAGCGCTTGCTCGCCGACGCGCGTGGCAATATTCCCTATAGTTCTTGAAATTTTTGTTGATGCAGGCAGTGCATGTGCCAGACAAGGGTGATTTTGTCCTGTCCTTGTAATATAAATCAATTTGGAAAATAAGCAAAAATCTACAAATTTTATTTTTGACTGGAGCTTCACACTGTGACATTATTGCACATTGTTGTAAGTAAAAACTGCTGACCTACACTGTTTTTGTACTGATCTTAAATTGGCAAGTGAATTATTATTCAACACCAGTATCGCCTACAGGATGTGTGGAACAATGAATCATATTAGTTTAGAAGCACCATCTATTCAGTTCTAATTCTTTCAGAGCCCAATCTGTCTATGCTGGATCGCAAACTCAACGATGGAGTTAACTCAATCGGTCGCTGATTGGCTGCCCTTTTGGTCACGTGATGTGACGTTGCGATTGAGTTTTTCCCTACGGATTCCGATGGAGTTCGAGGTATGCTGGTGAAATAATAAAGTTAGCGGTGACGTCAAAATGTCGTCACGATTGAGTTAGGCGATTGAGATAACTTTGTAGTCGAGGGGCAGCCGGAGTTGAACTCAATCCGTAAAGATGGCGACCCTCACGTACGGGGCGCTGCTGTTACGTTCTGAGTCGGAGCGCGTTTTCCGGGACCACCGCGACGCCTTCGATATGTCGGAGGCTAGGTTTGTGCGGGAATACCGCCTCACGAAGGACGTAGCCCGTTGGCTTTGCAACGAGCTCCGCCGAAAGCTCCAACGACGTCGCGTGGGGCCTCACGTGCTGACCGTGGAGCTGCAAGTGCTCGTCGCCCTCCGTTTTTATGCCGCTGGCGGCTTCCAGGGTACAGTGGCAAGCGATGAAAACATTGCAATTCACCAGTGTAGTGTGAGTCGTGTGCTGGTGGACGTGACGGAGGCAATCATCGATTGCCTCGGTCCAGCGTGGGTGAAGTTCCCGCAAACGGACCAAGAGAAGGCGGCAGCCAAGAGGAAATTCTACCTTCAGTGCGGCTTCAGTGGCGTGATCGGTAAATACCCTCTATGTATTAACACTGCTGTGTCTGACAGTCAATCAATGCGCTTAGTCGAGAGCTTTCAGTAGAAAACAGAATTTCTGAGTTGATAGCTTAATGAATCTAACGACTTATTAGAGTACACGGACATGATAGGGGCGAGAACTATCGTAAGTTGTCGACCCCCAGGATCAGAGAATTGTTCCTATAAACTATGTTGCAGCATGCTGTATTCATTTTCATGTTTTCATTTGACCTAGCATGGCACCAGCCCTTCTCCTTGAAGTTTTGTGTTCATAGGATAAAGAGAACCGTTGTTGCTTGATTAATAAAGGTGCTAAAACCATTTTGTGTCACAGGATGCGTTGATGGAACTCAGATTGCCATCCGGGCTCCATCTGAGAACGATGAACGGTGCTCCAAAGCGGCATACTGGTGCCGCAAAAACTACTATGCCCTCAATGCTATGGTGGTAAGTGTATTTTCACAGTTGCAAGTTATACATATGTGATAGGTGGCCAGAGGATGCTTCCGATGTGCCTACCATGTATAAAGCGCAGGTTGTCAAAAAGAAATCGGAGTAACAATGTGCGAGCTGGCATGTGCTCGTCAATTCCCGGTCTGTTCCTCGAAGCTCAATGGATATCACAATGCAGGCAAACTTAGCAGTCATTCTCATGCAGGCGTGACTTGCTTGGCTGGAAATACTAATAGACGGATCTCACTAGCCAGTTTAACTATGCCACCGCTGCCGCAATGCCTCGAGGGAACTTTAGTTCTTCTGCACGTGCGACAACCCCACTGGAACTCTACACGTGAAGAGCACAAGATGGCATGAGTCCTCGTGCACTGCAGTGTGCCTCTTGCGAACTAAAGTTATGGCGGCACCACGCATGCGCCAAACGCTTGGTGAGATGTATATTCAGTGAAAGATAACTAGTAGACTTGGAACAGTTTTTAAAAGTGACGCATAGCAAAATCATTTAACACATTAAAGGCACGTTCACACTGGCCAGAGCCGTATATTAGGAGAGTTTGGACAATAGGCGGAGCAAAGGCCGCCGCCAGCGCCGAATATTCCCCCCACGCTTAGAGCGTAAACTAAATTTGTGACACACCGTCGACCAATCAGGAGACCTCTACTCTATCTCACAAATGTCTGCAGTGAAGACAAAGGCACAGGCGCGTGAGCCTAGCTCAGCGAAACGCTTTTGTTTGTACGAGACCTCGTGCATAGGAGGCACTTTCCAAAGCCACGCGCTCGTGCCCACGCCTTTGTCTGCACTGCTAGAACAGCGTCCTGAGACTGGCTGAAAGAAAGCAGTGCAAAGGGTGGGGTGCGCGAGCGTCTTGAGACGCGGAGTCCCGCTCGGCACGGCTCAAATTATACTTCGTTTCACTTTATCTGCGAGCGAAGCCAAAGCTAGAAGCGCGAGACCAGCGCTTTTTGCATTTCTCCCCAGCTCGCGCGCTCGAGCAAAGCCTGAACGCACGGAGCTTCCGTGCTCGCGCTTCCAGTTTTGCCTTCGCTCGCACATAAGGTGAAACGAAGTATAGTCGTGTCACAAATTTAGAGCACACGACCACCGCTAGGGGCTGTTTCGCGGCCTGTGGTTGGCCCCGAGATGCTCGCCTATTCAAACCAATGTATGGCCAAACTCTCTCAATAAACGGCTCTGACACTGGCAAGTAGCGACACGCGACCACCGACATTCACACTGCCGGCGATCGGCGAGCCACTTCTCAGTAGCCGCAGTCGATTGAGTGCACCTCGCCACAGCTCGGGTTCGCATTTCGCTACTTTTCCATTTTCGTTGTCTCACAGCTACACGTGTTTCGTCATTACCATATGAAAAAGACTTGTTATGTTGACCTGAGTCCTTCGGAACCATACAGAGGAAGGAGCACAATCGCTACTTCGGCGTGCACTCACTCGAGCTGCCGCGTCTCAGTTCATACTTAGCGAGAGGTGGCATAGATTTGCTGCCAGGCCGAGTTCTTTTTCGGACGCTAGTTGAAATCGGGCTGCTGCGTTTATAAAGCAATGGGTATTATTTAATAGCGGTGACGAGAGCCGCGCCGCAGAGACCTCCGTGGTTCTGTATCCCCGGCCACTACCGCGAACCGAGGCATTGAACAGACATGTCGGTTGCTTCTGGCACAGAAATTCGGCGTACCGGGATGTAAACAAATGCGAGGCGCACTCAAGGTGCCGCTAATTGGTTCTGCTGCCGGGCAACCGCGAAACGTTGCAAAATTTCGTCTGGAAGCGACTGCTCCCGACCTGTCGCTTTCGCCAATTGCGACTGTCGCTTCTGTGACAAAAGTTGTTGCGCGACAGCTGCGACTTGCCGGCCTTACAGAAGCGGCAGTCACAGAAGCGACAGTCACAGAAGCGACTGTCGCTTCTGTGACAAAAGTTGCTGCGCGACAGCTGCGACTTGCCGGCCTTAAGGGTTCTTGATACGAACGAGTATAACATGCATAAAACTTATTTGTTCATAAGATTAGCAATTCGTGACAACAGGCATTGTGTTACCCAAAAAGGCGTCTCCCTCTTCCACTTCGGACAACATGGAGCAACACGTGTTCGGCCAGCTCATTGAGAGCCAAATCGTTGAAGATCAACTCGTCGAAGACTAACTTATCATACGCTAATTCGCAGAAAGGGGAAACCTGTTGCATGGCAGTTTGTCGAATTATCTGAGATCCCTGGCCAAACACTCGCACAATGGAAAGCAGAAAAGCTTGAAGATACACTTCTTGGAACACTCACATTACCATTTGTCTTCTGTGTCCTGAATCTCCAAGAATATTAGTGTTGCGATTTCTAGTTTTACGTTTTTCTCATCGTTGGGTTGCTAGCAGGTAGTGATGGCAGCTCATAATGTCACTTTTAAGGCCCGAATCGAGCATGTGCCCATAGTGCTTCCTGTCCAGAGCGTATGAACTGATAATGTGCAAAAGAACAGAACCCTAACTGGTTGGTTGTGATACAAGCTAAATGCAATGTTAAAAAAAGTGGCAACCAGATTACCTCTTTAGCGAACTGACCTTCGACGACCTGCCCTATTACGAGTTTGCCTATTCGGCAAGTTGGCCTTCGACGAGATGTCCTAGACCCGAAACGACGAGTTATGCTCATATCATTTTATTTATTTTCCTTTCTTACTTTACCGTCCCTCCAACAAGATGCGGCTAAGGCTGAGGTTCTCGAAACCGCTCAGCTGTTGCGATGTTGCATGCTTTAGGGTCACAGTACAGTGCACGTTACCTCTACAGGCATTAGAACCGGGGGGAGCCATGTTTTCTATGCTACACGCTTGAGTTGATCATTTGTACTTGGAAATCATCACAGTGTATTTAACACCAATGGATATTTCACACTTGGCATTCCCTATTAAACTTCAGGAAACAGGAAAAGTTGAGTTCATTGAACGTGTGAGAAGACTGCAAGCATTGTTGCTTTGGGCATCAACAGTAGCTCAGTAGCCAACAAACACGCTAAATACCACATTTTTATTTTGCAGGTTTGCGACGCCGATTTGAGGATCACGAGCTTCGATGGGACATTTCCAGGGTCGGTGCACGACTCGTTTGTGTGGCGGGCATCCCTTCTGAGAGAGGAGTTTGTAGCCGGGAAGCTCATTAAAGCTGACGAGTGCCTGTTTGGTAAGTAATTTGCAAATTTTCCCGCCTTGAGTTTGGCCATAATTTTGTTGCATGTTTCATATGTTCCAGAAGTCATATAAAAATACACACAGTATTACCGAAAAACACCAGTTCCAGACAATTTTATTTCATTCCTCTTTTTTAATTACCTGCCACTGTAGTTTGACAAATTTTCTTGTGGCAGTATGCAGTCTGACAACCAAAATCTCTCTGGCCACAAGCCACCAGGAAACCAACAATGGCTCGTGAAAGTGAGGAACAACTGGGGCTACTTAGCAATGCGTTATTTAAAGTACCAATGGTGCAACGACTCGGACAGAGTAAAAGAACCCAAACCGACAAAAGCACTGACCTACAACTAAACTGTATTAGTGCTGACGTCGAGTGCAAATGCTGCAGGTGCCACAACCAAACAAGCTGGGGAAATAAAACCTAAAATATAGAGGCCACACGTTCCTCAACTGACTTGAGCAGGGTGCCTTGCTTATCTAAAAAGCAACACTCCTTATCCGAGAGAAATAGTGAGGGGCACTGACAGCTTGCGGCTCTAGTCGCTTGATGTCGTCTATAGTCTCCTGGGTTACCTGGTCTCGGTGTCTACTAATGACTGTGCTTTTTTCAAATAGAAGCTAGAGTTACTCCCAGTTGCAGCAATGCACTCTGAGGCGTCCTAATGCTACCCTACAGACATTATACTGATGCTCTCTCAATCGCTCATGTAAACATTGTCCAGTCTGTCCTCTTTATCTTTCCGCAGGAAAGCGGGATAGACTACACAACTCCCAATCATGTGGCCACCAGTAGAAGCTGCATTTGCCCTGAAAACCATTTATGTAGTAGAAATGCATTCAGACTTTTGGCAGATTATTCATGACGAATCCTGTCACATTGTTGTGTCCAGGTGACAGCGGCTATCCATTGGAGCCGTGGCTTCTCACCCCGGTTGCAGGTAACCCAGCTGGAGCCGAGGTCACTTTCAACAGAAAGCATCGGTCCACCCGCTCAATTGTGGAGCGATGCATCGGCATGCTTAAAAACAGATTTAGACGCTTGCAGAGGTATCGAGCCGTCCATTACAACCCTGAAAGGGCTTGCAATATAGCCACTGCACGCGTCATTCTGCACAATGTCTGCATTTATTGCACGATCCCAGAGCCTGTTCCCGAGCCCCTCGTGTCTGACGAGTCGGATTCCGAGGACTGTGAGGGGTCAGACAGCAGCGATAGCGAACCCCAAGCCCGGACCCTGAGGGAGAGAGGGCAAGTGATGCGGCGGCGCAAGGTGAGGGAGGTGGCTGCCTCCGCTCACCACGCACGTCCCCACTGATCTCTATGTCTATTTGCTGGATCGCGTTTGGCCAGCTCCACCTATGGACCAAAATGCGGTCACTGGCGGCCATCTTTAGGTAGAGTTATATCATCTCTAGCCATCATTGTGATATGGCGGACAGCGCAATGGCGGCAGGCTACCATAAAAAATCCGTGGATCTAGTACACTGTACCGTGGGTGATATTTCGTGCTTGATTGAAGTTGTTCGACGAAGCAGCCTCTTGAAACCCGGCGTGAACGGTAGCCTCATCTTTGGGGACCCGGCGAAAGTTCTACGAAAGCGCAGCACTGGGGAAAAGCAGCGCAGCTCGCATCGAAAGCGGACTACGTACCGGCGTCTGCTTTCGATGCTTCTTTCGATGCGACTTTCGATGTGAGCTGTGCTGCTTTTCCCCGGTGCTGTGCGATTTCGTGAAACTTTTACCGGGTCCTCAAAGACCGGGCTACTGTTCACGCCGGGTTTCAAAAACATGTTTCGTCAAACAATTTCAATCAATCACGGAATATCACCCACGCTATTTTGATGGCAGCCTGCCACCACAACTGCCAAAACGCCATCTGACATGGATGGATGATGGCGGCTGCCAAGTGGCTGCAGCAGCTGTATCTTGGCTAGAGGCAACGTTACTAGAACTCTCAGTTGGGAAACTCACCGTTGAAACCTGGGCCGCTGGCGTCCACCGAGACCGAGCTAAATGCGACAACAGCGCCACTCTGTATCATTTGTCTTAACTGTAGTCGCCTCGAGCTTTTAGAAAGCATGTTTTTGCGTAAAAACCAACGAAAAAAACTTTTTTGTAGTAATGTTTTTTAGAGATTAGTACAAAACAGGGGGCGCGTGTTGTTTTTTAAAATCTTTAGTCTGCAAGTTTTGCAGTACAATTAATATTGTTTTTATACAACCGTGCCTCAGCGGTGATTTCAGGTAGCGCGTCCCGAGCTAGGCGCATATTAACCTCGTAGTAATCGGCGGCGCGTCCGCCTGGGAGACGGGGGCGGTACTTCGAAGCCCTTTCCATAGTATCTGTTCTGGCCCCAAAATGGCCGATTACAATCAAAAGGAAGTCACGTGCAGTTCCTCGACTGGCCGCTGCGGGAGAATTGGCGGCGTTGTGATCGCCATTAGCTCGGTTGTTGTGGACAGTTCGGTGCCACTTTTTCAGAGCAGTCTTTATGGCAGTTTCCCAACTGAGTGGTTCTAGTAACGTTGGCTAGAGGTGATATAACTCTACCTAAAGATGGCCGCCAGTGACCGCATTCGCGGAGCGGGCAAACGCGATCCAGCAATTGTCATTGAGATCAGTGCACGTCCCGCTCACCGGGGTCGTCCTGCCCACCGGGGGCGTCCGTCTCGACGGGATCGCCGTGCTCGCCCTGCACAAGTGTAGCATCCTATCCAGACTACTTATTTTTTTAACCTCTTAGGGATTTCCATCGCAGTGGCGAGAGGAACCATTCCCTCTGAGCATCAATCATTTGTGAGGTTAGCGACTATCAGCACCACAGCTGAGCACAGTGCTGTTGGGAATATTAAGGTCACTCAGCCAGATGTTGATAGCCGCTAACCTTGTAACTGGCTGGCAATCAGTGGAAGTGGTTTCTCTTGCCACTGGCATGATGTGTGCTGCATGTAGTGCATGGCAACATGCACCTGCTAGTTTGTCGGCTTTGTCTATGGCTATGTTTATCATGTTTGTGCAATATACTTATCCCTCTGCTTGCTTTTTTGAGTCGTCCTTTGCAACCTGCCTGATGTGATACAACTTTGTGTGTACAACTTTTATATATATTTCATTGATTGCTGTGATAGACATGACCCTTCTATACTTGCCTTGTCTTCTCTTGGTGCCATCCCAATTTTTCCCTTTATGCCATGCACTGTAGACCACTTTATTTTCATGGGCTCGACATTTTTCAATATTTGGAAAGTGTGAGGTTCGGGAATATTTCACAGGCACAAAATTTCATTATTGGGAGTGGTGTGCTATGTAACTGTTACCATACAGTAATATATTTGTGGGGGTCTATATTTCAATTGAAAATAATAAGTTGTCTACTGTATTCAAGCACTTAAGTGTGCATTTCAGATTACTCTCAATCAAATTGCAAGGCTTTTTGCATGCAGAAAACATTGCTTCTTTTATCGACAACAAAATCTTCTACGCCTTACTCTACTTGTGCAGCGTGCGAACTACGATACACTCAATTTATTTTTCTTTTCTTGAGATGACAATCTATTCCCGTTGAAATATGTTGTGGCAAAAATCGTCATCCTTGACTCACAAAACAGGACAGGCTTGGAAAGTTTTAAATACAATTATCTCCTGCTTAAACGAAAGCTCCGCTGCCTTGTTTCTAAGGTTTCCGATATGTACCAAAATTTGTCCAACAGATCATTGTGTTCTTAAATGAACATCTTTAATATTACGTATATATTTTGCGCGAACGTATTCATTGCAGTTCAAAACTATAAACCCTAAGCCACAACATGATTTAAAAAAAAAACACACACACATACATAAGAGTCGCGAGTTGAGGTCACTGTCTGGGGCACTTCATAGATGTTATCAACATCTTTGATGGTCTGAAATGAGCACTGCCGACGCGCTCTCCAGCGCGAACTTAACAAAAAACAAGTAGCTAGATAGTCCGCTTTTCAGCCCCATATACTAAGTGACGGGCATTTAGAAACTTCCCGCTCGAAACCCCGTCTAACCGTCTAATTCCATACACGGAAGGCGACGATATGCGTTAGTCGCACACAAGGCGCCTGCGCTACACGCGTGCAGAACGCCAGCTTCGGGAAAATTTAAATCCTAACTGCGGTGCCACTTTCATCTGCAGTTTTTTTTACAGCGGAGCTGTTAAGGGCTAGTTTTCCAGTTTCGTGTTTGTGGACAAATAAATCCCGACACAAAACTCTGGACAGCTGACTCAGACTAGAGTCAAGATCAGCAGTGTCTTTTTTCCCCGCTGATTTTTCCAAGCCCGCTCCCTTGGCTGTGGCTTCGCTAGACAGTAGATAGGGACAGCGGGAATCTCGTTAATCCATTCATGCGCGTCACTAATTACATGACAAGGCATTTGGCTATTATTTTTATTTGCCTATCTTTTTTTTTTTTAACAGGGGATGGCCGGCCACCAGGTTTCTTTGAGTTCTCGGTTCTGGAACTCACGAGGCCGGGTTCGGACTAGGGGCCAACATGACAGCCCTGTATATCCCACTCTGTATTATAAAGGCAGTGGTACCCAGTATTTTCCCACCAGGCTAGGGTGGGGGCCAGCTCAGGCTTAGCGCCCCAGCTTGGGCGCATCGCCCATGGCCTTTACACCGCCTCGTCATATTGCGATGCGCCCAGAGCACTCCATTCCGACCCGCAGACAGCGCACGGAAAGAAGTTTTAAGTCATTTTTCGTCAGCCCGAGGCTCAGGGGGTCTCAGGGTACTTTCGGGTGACCAGACGCCTCTGAAGTTGAGGGTCACGGTGGTAACAGTGACAGAACCCTTTCTCGTTCCCTGGACCAGCCGCCGCATCTCCTTTCCGGAGTACTTTTCCTTTTTCTGGTAGTGGAGAAACCCCAGGCCGACCTTCGTGCCGACGATCTGGGTGTCGACAATCAGGGAGTCTTCCGCCTTGTATGCCACCAGGTCAGGTTTTAGGACACCTTCTGGCAGGGTATAGTACGGCTCCCACAGCACGGATCATTCCAGCTGGCTCAGCCGTCCGGACACGTAGCGGACGAGGTTGTCGTGCCTCTTTGTCCGTCTACCATGTCCCCGGTGGCAGCATTGAAAAAATGCCCCAAACTCCACGGGGCACGGCCGCCAGCTCGGCAGTTCACGTCCTGCCGGCGACCCCAGCTTGTCCTTTCCAGGGTCGGCTGGGCGTTGATCTGTAGCTTCACAAGGGCAATGAATTGGCGGCCTCGTAGCAGCCGGCTCCCTTCCGGGATCCACCGGTGGGCCGCTGGCACCCCCTGGAGTCACAGAGGGCCGCTCCATCGCAACTTCGATGCAGTCGTGCTGCCCACATCCTCTGCACCACCTTCTTGTTGCGCAGCTCGACGCCCTGGAAGTGGCAAGCGTCCAGTGCCCTCTGCCAGAACCCGACGAGAAGAGCACGTTCCAATGCCACCCCACAGCCAGGATGGTCACTGAAGCGGAGGTTCTCCAGGCGGCGATGGCGCATGGACGGAATCGACGCTCATAGTGCCACCACTACTAGTCCTCCCTCCCCCACGGGGGCGTGGTAGTAGCCGAGTGGAACATCGTGGGGAGGGCGAGCCAGGTCCGCACGGATGACCGAACCTGGGTGTCCAGTTTCTTGAGCAGCCCCGCAGACCAGGGACCGAGGACCAGGCGGTGGAACAGGCGAGGCAGACGGTACGTCCGCTGCGCCAAGAGGCAAGAGGCGCACGCCTCACCCGCTCCAGGAGGCCAGCCAGCTCTACTTCCACACCGCTGGACATCGTCCCATCCGGTGTGAAGGACACGCCGAGATATTGCCAAACAGGGGCGACGTCACTGACTGGTAGTGAAGCGGCTCGCAGTTGATGTAGAACCGAGAGGTCGTGATGATCTTTCACTTCTTTCCTCTTCCCGAGCGCTGCAAGACGAGCGTAAAGCTGTTCCCTGGGTCGATGGTAAGGCCCCTGGAAGTCAGGAAGGCAGCCAGGTCGTTGAGGCGCAGCTGCAGTCCTTGCGGTGTAGATGCGCACACCACCAAATCGTCGGCGAATACCATCGCATCCAGCGACAGTTCACCGCTCCTGAAGGCGACATTTGGGTCCACGTTGCCGAGAAACTCGTCAACCACCAGGTTGAAGGGCACGGGTGAAAGAGGTCACCCTGCCGAACTCCCGTAGTCGGCTGCACCACAAGCTCCTCCCCCGTACTGCAATGTGGTGTACGAGGTGGCATACAGTTCACGGATGTACGCCAGGAAGGCGTCGTCGAATCCAGCTCGCAGTGCCCCGCGTCGGATGGACTCCGTCGTCACCCGATCAACGGCCTTGGCGAGGTCCACGATGGCAAGATGTAGGGGCGTAGCTTACGGCGGGCCTCGTCCAACACGGTGGAGAGCAGCAGGATGTTTTCCGCGCATTCATCTACCCGTTGGAAGGCACGCTGCCGGAAGTCCAGCGCTGCGGCAGCCATGACCCGCTTCGCCAAGACCTTATGGAAGAGCCTTTGGGTGACAGGATCCACGGCAGTGGGACGGAAGTCCGACGGTAAGCTCGCAGGGTTCTTTTGGGGATGAACGAAGTACGTGCCGCACGCCACGCCGTCGGTAGACGGCGCAGCAGAAGCAGGAGGTTAATCAGCACCCGCAGGAGGAACAGGGGCACGGAGCGAAGAAGGCGTGCCGTGAGCCCGTCTGGCCCCGCCGCAGAGTTCTAAGGCGGCAGCGCCCTCTTGATGTCCTGGGCCGCCGGTGGCTGGAAAGCGTCAATTCTCCGAGCGGGGACGGCCAGTGGCTCTGTAGGCGGGGCGGGAGGAGCCCCCGTCAGGAACGTCCTCCACTCGAGTAACAGGCCCCGGCTGTCAGGGATGGCCGACGTGCACGGACCGTCCAAGGTGGCCCGAGCGTAGTCTGTTTGCCTCTTCGCGAACCGCTCCTGCGTCGCTGCGTACTCCCTCTACTTCTTTTTTCGCCGACTCTCGTGTGGAGGGTGTCGGGGGTGGCTCCGTTGTCCCCGTCGTGGAGCAGCAGGGACCACGAACACGTCCCGTGGGTAGTCGTCCAGGCGCCTGAACATGTCGACGTCAAGCAGTGCCCGTTGAGCCAGGTCCCACAGACGTGAACCTTGGAGGGCTCGAGGGGGTGCCCGGGACAGCAACTTTCGCAGCTTCTCCCGTACCTCCACCGACGACGACTCCCCAGGAGCCTCCCTCGCTGGCAGGACAGCCGCCCGCACAGGCTGGGTAGGGGGGGACTCCTAGGCGAGTAGGATAGCTGGGGCTGCTGCACCACATGGGCCAGAGCACCACCAGGTGTCACCACATCTCCCAGGTCATCCCCCTCCGGCCGGCGATGGACTTGGCAGCCAAGACTCCTCAGATGATGAAGACGTGTGGGAATCCGGTGGCGACGACCGACGGTTACGCCGACGGGCACGAAGTGGACGCTTGGGACGGGCCCCCTGCGCCTCGAAGTCCGGCTCCTCCGGGGCCCTCGGCAATGGTTGCAGAGCCTGATGACGTGCGCGGCCGGAAACCGAAGGACTGGTAGTCATGGGTGCCCCTCCATCACGTGCTGGGGCTTCCTCACTTGAATGACGTGGGCGTAGCACACGCGAACACACACGACTAGTTGCTGCACTAGAGCTGTTCAGGCATGTAGCTGCTTTTTCTGCGGCTAGCCTTTGAACTAATTCTTTGTAGGCCATGTCCTTACGATGGCTCTTAATCGCATCAAAGAAACGCGAGGGTAAGTGAGAGTGGAGAACCTGATTTATATTCTTACAAGAAGGGCCCAACTCAACCTCCTTCCTGGCTAACAAGTATCCCTCCTCCCTATCCCACCTAGCCTTGATCCTTTGAACGTCGATCCGTTCATTGTATACTGCCATGTGAGCAGGCCACGTGTGTTGGTTTAAACCCCTAGCACAAGCGAAGGGCCTCGAACACTCTGAATATGCGTGGATCTTAGGCGCGTCCATAGCCCCTCCATCGTCCCCCTGCCCCGTGTCCCGCCTATCCCTTCAGAGACCACCTGCTGACTCCCCGAGGTACCCCATTATCCCTAGACGAGGACAGCCCCTAACCTTTAGAGATACAGATCCATAGTCACTGGAATCCCGAAGTGCCAGAAGGGCAACCTCAAATTCCCAGAAGTGCCCTAGGGTAAACCACACTGTCACCCAAGGGGGCTGAAAAAGAGGCGACCGGCTCCTGTAAACCGGTCGCACCTAACGAGGATAGTGAGCTATCTATCTGCGTCTGGGAAAGTAGTTCAAGAGTCCCATTGTCCAACACTGACGGCGTTGTTCGCACAGCACTTTTGAGTGTCTTTGTCCACAACCACACGCACAGCATCTCCCGAGTCAAATCCAACACCAGCCACCACAGAGTCCGCACTAAAAAAGTCACTGCGAACAAGCACACAAGGGAGTCATTGTTATTCCTGCCGTTTACCCGCGCTTTGATGAATCTCTTCACGTTGACATTTAGAGCACTGGGCAGACGGAGGCAACCAGACAACCGGCTTGCCGGTTGTCTTGTTGCCGTTGTCGTTCATAGATGGCGGCAACCTTCCACTCTGGCCAGAGCCATAGATAGGGAAAGAGTTTGGCTATCTATTGTCCTCCGTAAACCCAGGGAGACCCTTGACTCCTCCCACCGGCGTTGACGTTGGCCCTAGCAATCGCGTGGCAATGATGAACGCGCTGCACACGACACGCTTCTGTCCGCCATTTTTGTTCTTACGCGCGCGTAGGCTACGCTGGGGGTTTACCGGCTCCTTGATTTTCTGAGCTTTTATTTTTACTTCCAAGACGAAAATGATTTGTTGCCGTGCCATTGGGTGCCCTAACAGCAGCCGTAACGGCTTTCGCTTGTTCATTATTCCGAAAGAAAAAAAAACCACGGAAAGTCTGGTTAAAAAAATAAAGCGCGACAAGTGGACCAAGTATATGAGTGGACGCCGACGGCAGGTTCCCGACTTTGTGAGGTAAGAATGTTTTCATTTATTCCAAAACTCCCCATGTAAATGGGGATTTTTCTACAGATGCGATCACGCACGGTACGAATTTCTAAATAATTGTCAATAGCAGTGATTTGGTCATACATGCAGTTCAAACTTTGGCTCAACTTAAGAAAAGAGAAACATAATTATAGTTCGTTGCAATCAAAATAAGCATGTGAGATCACTAAAGCTACGACTCTTGTTTGTTGCATCAAGGTATACGAGCACATAGATTTTAAATCAAACAAAACAAAACTGCAGTTAATTCTAATTATGTGCATTTTTGATGTTCACCATCTGCAACTTCTAAGGGGCCCTGGTTATGACAGCCCTGTTTAAACTAGTAACTGCTAAACAAACTGAAAGTTATAAGTTGTCCTGCATTTAATGTACATAAAGCAATTGTGCATTTAAATGTTAATTATAGGCCATTGTTAGGTACAATAAATAATATTGTTCTAGGCACACTTCGAAGAATCGCAGTTTGAGCAAAATCGCTCAAATGGCTGGTAGAAACTGAAGCAGACTGCCATCCAACAGTGTTTGCACATTCTTTGTGTGTTTTGTTTTGACGGCTTAATATAAATGGTATTTGATGTATAAAAAAGTATGGTTTTTGTCTCTAGATCAAGCTAAATTAGATTAGCGTTCTCTAACGCCCAGGCACGACAAGTCTAAATTGTAGCCTGCCACTCAAAAAGTTGCACACAACAATAACTGTCATTACTGAAAACCCCCGTTCGGAGCAAGAAAAACGCTTGCATGACGAGATCTCAGTTAAAAATATAGCTCCAAGCTATACATGCCATTTGGCGCATATCGCGAAGAAATCCTGCTCAGAAGCACGGTTGCAAATAACCATCTCGGGCGAATAGCTGTAGCTCTCTTTCAAATTTTAGTTTACAATCGCTCATAGTCTCGTATAATTGGTAGCAAACGCGGGCGCACCTCACATATCTCATGTTGCTGACGCGCGATCGCAAGTCGGCGCTTGCAAACGTAAATATTCTGCCAAGAACTTGTCAACTGCGTCGGAAATTTAAATCGTCGTACCCCGACATCAATACCAACAGATATGAACGGTCTCAACTAGAGCTGTAAACAACGAGCGTTTTATTCCAGTGGAAATTTCGCTACACACCGAGCGCAGTCTGACCGAGCGCAAGCAATTTTTATGAACCGGGCAGCGTCACTGCACGTACGGCGGAGAATAAACAAGGTTACCGTGGAACTGATTAAACATAGCTCTCGCATAATCACTGCAGAGGTTAAATGCCGTTAGAACACTGACAAAAGCAGAAATCCAAACGACCATATATTGGCAGTCGCCGAGAGCAGCGTATACGAGCGTAGTCGTCCAGCGTGGGTAAGAACAAAATATGCCGGAGTGGGGCGTGCTCGCGACGCTAGCCCGACGTGTCAGTGACGTGGATGACGAGCTGTCAAGCGGGCCACACTTCTTGGCCAAACTGTTCCCTATCTATGGCTCTGACTCTGGCTTGCCGACTTGCGGCCAGCCATTACTTTCTTCTTCGTCCTCCTCTGTTTTTCGCGCCGTTTTCTACGTTCTTCCCAGTTGCCGTTTGGACTCACGATGGGTCGGCCGCGTGCCCTTTCTTCGGAGGAAGAAGAGCGGGAGCGGAAGGAGCGGCGACGTGCGCAGCAGCGCGAATGGTTCCGCAACCACCGCGAAGCCGCTATCGCCTCAAGTTCCACTGCGTCGAGCGCTTCAGATTTCCCTGCGAAAGCAGAGCAGATCGCTCGCCTGGAAAGCCACCGCCGAGAACAGAAGCTACAGGCTCGCCGCTCTTCCTTCTTCACCAAAATGGAAAGGCTGAAAGTTTTTTTTTAAATATTATATTATATTAATTTTTAGACCCCTGTAGCGTTACGAAATGAGCAAAATGAGAGCTTGGAAAAAAATCAGCTATTGTGTATTACTAAAAATAACTGGCGCAGTTGCTTTTTAACATTCTACTAACGAATAAATATATTTATAAAATCGCTGCTCTCGTGTAGAAATAAAGCTAGGCATCATAAATTATGTAAAACGCAGCTTACTCTCTCACTGGATAGTCATTAATTTGTTAGTAGCAGGTGCTGAGGCAGAGGTGAACCATCCCAGAAGTTACTCGGTCGCTTTGGAGTCATGTGGTGTCACCGAGCGGCCTCAGCAAATCCTGAAGCTCTTCTAGGCGAGGCAGTGTGAAAAACGGAAGTGTCATATTAACTTTGATTGACGTATGGTCTTCGCTGTACTTTTTCACAAGTGCCTCGACGGCGTCGTAGACGTCTCTTTGAAGACAAAAACATTACGTTTAGTTATGCATGATGCACACATCGCTCAAATTCATAGTCGTCACATTCCCCGTCCTGGGAAAGTAAGGAGGGAATGCTTGAGGCTTCGCTTGCGACTGCAGAAAACGGCGCATGCGGAACGCATTCAATCCAGCAAGTGTTTCCACAACTGTGAACAAAATAGCACGCACCGTCCAAAGGATTCATTGCGTTTTATGATTCTGCTCCATACAAAACCTACAAAGTCATGTGACGTGTTGAATGTAGGGGGTGGCTTATTGTGGTTGTGCTTTAAACACAGCTTGTGTTCATGTGCTTTGCTTCGGAACTGGTTTCTCGTTACTCTAAAGCCCGTTTGTTGCAGGATTTACGGCTATTTTCAGGTGCGACGCAGACTTGTGCGCTAATAAAAGCATAGACTGTAGGATGCAGTATTCGCAGCGCATCTGTCAAATCGCAGGTAAAATCGCGCCATGTGAACCAGGCTTTATTAGGAGATTCTCACGTGGCTACCAGCGATCGCGGAGATGGTCGAAGACGCCCTGCATTAATTAAGCTTTAAATAAAGACTGTATTTTTTTTAATAAGGATTGTGACGTTTACCATGTTTCAGCAAATTTAAAAATTGCCAGGCGGTCTCCGCTGTATGCTGTAAGGTTTTCTCAAGTTTGTTTTTTACATTAAATAACGTGATTAGAGTGCAATTGGATGTGTTTAACTTAGAGAATTGGTAAATCACTGTTCTAACAACCATTTTATGCACGTAACTAAGTTCATATTCTTCTGTGTGTACACGAGTGATGATCGGCTATAGCCGTGCCACCTCTCCCAAGTCAATTTGTTCACGCACTTTCATAAAGCCTGGTTCACACATCTTCGATCCGAGCGACAGAAACGACACGAACGACATGACACCGGGCATTACAGAACGTGAATGATAATGCAAGGAACAGCTTTGTCTAGCAATCATGTCACGTTTATCCAGGTGTCATGTCATTTGTGTCGTTCCTGTCGCTCAGATTGCAGATGTATAATGAACCGGCCTTAATACTACCTTTACAAAGATAACGTATAACCACCCAACGAAAATAAGTGATATATGCACAAACTACTGTACCTGTGTGAGGCGGTTCAAGGGAGCTAAGATTGAGTTCCACCGGGTGGCCAAAGCCAGGACAACATCTTTTTTGCATACTTCTTTCAATCGTCCAGTCCAATAGGAAGATCTCCTAAACAAGTTGATGGTACTGTTTAGCAGCTTGAGCAGCTCGGAGACAGTCTTGTCGTCCCGCAGCGCGTCGTTGACTGCCAGCTGAAGTGTGTGTGCGCAGCACCGAACTCAATGGCATAGCTGTAGGGCCTCGGACACGTCCACCTCTGTTGACTAGCAGTTCTCCGGGTTCTCTTCACTGCCGACCTCTTCGTCCGCGTAGTCTGAATCAACTGCTTTATGCTCCCCCTCGTCGGCAAAAATCATAAACATGTTAAAGTTTTCGTCATATTGGACGCATTATCGCATACGACACTCCCAATCTGAGACAAGGAAGCTCCGCGTTTGGGCAGTTCCTCCTCGAACGCCTCCCTAATGCTTCTGCCCGTATGACGCCCTGATAAGTTCCTGAAAGCTAGTGTATGCATGTGGAGTTCCCAGTTCTTGATGAAATGCACTCTGATTCCGACGACCGAGTAACAAGCTCTACTTTACCACAAGTCGACCGTGAAATGCAGGGCACGATGGGGGCCCCTGCCGATTTGTCTTGTAACACTGGAAGAGCATATTTCTGCGCCAGATCATCCAGGAGCCGGCCGACAGCTCTGGGTGAGACCAAGTTCAGTTCCGGCTTCAGGAACTCTATTAGTCGTTTAAAACCCTTGCCTTTTGTCAAGGTCAGCAGGAGGCCGTCTAGCGCGATCATTTCAACGACGCACTGGTTAAACTTCTTCTCAAAGTCATCCGATTGCACGATCTTTTTTTTCTGTCGCCTGGAGCTGTTTGAAGACGGCCACACTGCTGTCAAGCGTCTTCTGTCGTTTGGTCACGCTCACCAGGTAGGCTTCTTTGTGCACAAGCTACAAGAAATCATTGATCAAGTTGTAACTCGGATGAAACCAACCAGTCACACAAATTAATAGCACCGATATATGCCCACAGAAAGTATGAAACTATAATTGTACCTCCTTTTAGCGCCTGGTATCCTCCACTCCTGGATTTGAAACGATCCGAAAGCGCACCTCGCTAGCGCGTTTAAACCCGCAGAGAATGCACGCGCAATTCTCCTACCATGGGTTCATTCAAGAACTCTATAGGGGAGCGTTCACAATGGCGATATTTGGTGCTCGCACAATAGCTTTAAGGTACGCTTATACTCCAACGTAACGTCGACGGGCGCAGCGTAGCGCAGCCGCGCAGATACTGATTGGTCGCAGCTCTCGAGTTCCTCGTTGCCGGCCAATGAAAGGCGCGCGTTCTGCGCTACGGCGCGTTCACTGCGCTCAACATCGAAGTATAAACAGCCCTTTAGGGTCGCAAAGCGAGCATCACGTCATCAAATGCGCGTGAAATTGCACTGATACTTCGTAAAGCCGCACGCGCGATCTCATCGCGATCGCAACTCGTGTGCGATCGCCAGTGGAATCCAGCTTCTAGATTGCGCTGGCATTCACAAAAGCAAAGAACACGCTCAAAATCTTCGAGCGGAATATACCATAAATCTGCAACCGGCTACATACGGGATCCAGCTCGTACCCGATTTGAAAGAATCGACCGCACGAACGTCTGATCAGTGCCGTCATTTTGGCAAAAGTTCACGCTCGAGCGATGCATGCGATATGCCACAGCGACTAAAAATAAGAATGGTTCGCACACCATGACCGTAAAAATCGGAGACTTACGTTAATATGTGTCATTTCCCCCTCCTTTTAAGCTCCAGATTTTAATGTTTTGTATCATTTATCAGGCTAACGGCCATCTTAGAAAATGAAAAATTAAACATCCCCTAATGCGCATGGGCGCGTCAAACATGAAAAACAGGCTCAACGGGAAAAATGGAGGGGAAAGCGAGCGAAAACGAGGCATCCACCAGGCGCCATAGTAAGTTCTGAGGGCGAAGAAAAAACCAGGGGCGTAACTGGCAAATATTTTCACCTACGAATTCATTGCCAAATTGTCTCAATAAATGCAGGACGAGAGTTGTTAGAGGTACATTCACTTTAGGAAGAGTACATAAGAAGGGGTCGAACAAAAACTTGCCTGTCCGTTCCCTTTTTATGTAATCTACCTTCCTCGATGTGTGCCAATACGTTGCAGCGAAGACGAAAGGTAACTGAAGACCTTGGTTCGAATCTTTCCGGCTCGCAGAGCCGAAAGATTCGAACCAAGGTTTGATTCAGAACCAGGAAAGATTCGAACCAGGGTTTCTCCTGAATTTCGAGCTCGCACTTGAAGCTCCTTCAAGTGCGAGCTCGAAATTCAGGAGAAACCCTGCATGTGCGCTGATGCAATAAAAGCCGATTCACTACCAGAATCTTTGTAACCATGAACTCTAAAAATGTTTCACCGATGTCGTCAACAGAGCGCGTATCTGCGGAAAGCTAGTGTTACATAGGAATAGCTTCCTGGCGCTAACCAAGGTGTTTGTTATTGCATTCTGCGAAATCGCGGAAGGAGTCATTGCCGCCAAACATTTCAAAGAATGAGCCCACATTTTATAAATCAAAGCGAAAAAGTAATTTAGATCACTTAATTCGAGGTGTCTCTTGAAGTTTCCTGTGGCACTCTGTTTTCCACTTTTGTATTGTTTGTGATGCCTGCAGCGGCGGGTAGTCTTGCCTTGATCTTTATTGCTACCTACATACTCGTAGTGTTCCCGTCAATCTTCGGGAACAGAATAACGAGCAAGTTTTACTAGCACATCACGAGGTCTTTCACTCATTGCGATGAGCGATTTCAACTTTCATAAAACGAAAGCACAATGTGTGTACGTTCCCCCAGCGACAGAAGCCTCTCACTTTGGAGGGCCAAAGATGTTACGCGACCGATATCCCGGTGTCTCTCGGCCCATGTTCGGGTCGGGCAGGTGTCTTCTGCCAGGTACTCGCGAGCTGCTCGCGAGCGCCAGCCGCGGCTCCCAAGTGCATGATGAGCATACCAACAAGCCCTTTAAGTATGACTCAGCAAACTCTGGAAGCTACGATTCAGTGGGCGTCGCATAGAGGCAAATGACATATAGAATGGACGCCTACGCTTTTACTGGCTCGTTGGTTATTGGGAATTCGCGTAAAGGACAACTCTGCCTGATTTTGATGGTCACCGATTTGTATAAAATTTTCACTATGTATTTGACGCCTTCCTGACCATGTGTACAAAATTATCTCGGAAAAATAATAATTTTCTTAGAAGAAAATGGATTTTGAAGTTCATGTACACACCCAAATCACTTGCCGCCGCACCTACTGGCAACACGAGCAAGAGCGGCACACGGAGGCTGCCACGATGGCGCTGGCGTTGCGTGACGTCACATGTTGGTCAGTGTGCGTTTGTAGCTTGTTGGTGTTAGCGACTGTCTGCTTTTTGCTTATGTAATCGGTTATACAGTTATGTAAGAGCGCAGTAACGCGACTGAGTGGAAATTGCTGTTGTGCCGACAGGGTCTCGCTGCTATGGAAGCGTCGCTTGAATACACGGCTACTAAAACCGTCTGTTGTTCAGACCCCAAGATACAACAAAGAGTGCCTCTAATTAAAAGGCATAACTTCGATCGGTTTTTCTGGCGTACGTAGCAACAAAGCTGCCTTACCATTCCGCTTCGGAAGCGGCATCTGGGTCCACATGGCGGCGGATCGCGAATGCAGCCGCGCTGGCGGATTCCCCGAGGCGATGCCGGCGGATCGTATGAGAACGGGCTATCGTCATCGTCCTCAAAATCTGGCAGCATATCCTCATCGCTGCTCGATTCAGACGAGCCTGATGAGTCCATTTTATCCGTGGCACGAACACAAAACAGTGAACTGCTGCCAGGCTGGCTAGGCTCAAACTGCACACGTGCGAGTGTTTATACCATATGTGACGTCACGTCAAAATGGAGGACCAGTCGAATGGCAAGTTAGTTTCGGTATCGGTATCAGCGGATTTTAACGATTATAAATTATGTAAACAGTTTTTTAATAATTTAACTGCTAGTATAGGCTAAATTTCCTGGTACCGCTTTCCAAAGTATGTTTTGATAATAACGCCCAAATTGACGGCGGTTGAGGAACGACCACATTGGCGTCGCGGAGGCTCAGCGGCGCGACCGGCTGCAGACCAAACCAGTTTTCGGCTTCAGCGGCACGACGTACAGCGCCGCAGAGGCAACCGCTCCTTGCGCGGTTCAGAACTCGCCGCCCCTCGACGCAAAAGAGAGGAGCCAATGAAAGGTGGCGTAAATAGTGACGCTATGAATGCCATGGCAACGCTCAAACCGGTCCTACGCGCGTCTTTCACGTTCCGAAGGATGTAAGCGTTGTTTCGTGTAGTCTGCTATTCCTATTTCCCCCGATGCCTTCCCCAACTGAGCGGTTCCTTGAAACTGTGCGACTGTTTCCCTCTTTATACGACAAGACGCAGCCAGACTACTTAGATAATGACGCTAAGAGCAACCGCTGGGGAAATTATAGGAGAGGAATTCGGAATTACAAGCGAGTTTCTCCGTGGCACTTGTTGCATGTCGTCTGTGTTGCGTGACGGATGTCGTGTTGATTTGGTGACACTTTCGAAAGTAGCCTTCATCTCTGGCGCGCCGCCGGGGCAGCAAAGCACTGCCTGTCCTTCGGTGTTTCGGTAGAACGAACCCGGCCGGACCCAAAACCTGCGCCTCCTTCCTCTCAGAGCGCGGCGACTGCCAGCAAGATCAACGAGCAGGCTAGGATAATCATATTCACGCTGATCACCAGGTCATCATGGACACTTACCATGTAGGCATCGAGTGCGGTTTCGATGCTGATATATGCGAAAGATGAGAGCCGAAACGCAAGTATCTAACGAAGAACAGACGACGAAAGAGCCGGAAAATCGGACGGAAGCGTGCGCGCGATCGCGAGAGCCAGTGCTGTCACGTGACGCGCCTCAAAACTGAGGCCAATGTGGACTCCTCGCGTTGGGACGCCGGCCGGGCGGTACGCCCGGCGGCGCAGGCCGGCAGTGCCGTTCACGCTAGTGTGGTTAGGCGCCTCTACACCTAGAAGCAGCTGACGGCGGCGTGCGGCGCCGCGACGTCGCGGTGCCTGCCCCACGTCCACGGCCGGGTTGCCGGCGCGCCGGCTGGCCGCGACTCCGAGGCGCGGATTGCCCGGGCTTCGTACATGACGCTGTGCTCCCCTTGCTCGTTGTTTACTCATGTTGCATCGTTTCCGGCTTGAGCGGCGTCGGCGTAACCACGCGTTGCATTATGGGACGTTTCCCATAATGACGTCACGAGGATTACTATCGTGAGGGTTACGAGGGTTACCCTCACGAGGATTACGAGGGTTGCCTTCACGAGGGTACCCTCACGAGGGTCAGTAGAATTACCCTCACGATTTTTACCCTCGTGAGGGTCGTGAGGGTAACGTCACGACGTTAGCCTCGTGACGTCACATGTGATGTCATTATAGAAAACACGTGACGTCACACGCATGTAAGATTGCCAAGATTGGCTTCCGCTCGCATCCTTCGTACCTGTTCATCGACGATGCCACGTCCCGCCTCCTTGAAGCTTCATGGAAAGAAGTCACCGCTGGAGTGACTGCCTCCTGCCGTAAGCTGAACGAGACAAAGTTTGAACCGCCAGTCCTTTTGTGCAACACTGCTCTCTCGTCCTACACCATGGCTTTGCTCTCCTAAGGCCTCCAGGTTGAACAATTCGCTACCGTACATCAAGTCGCCACCGACATCCCAGAACCACAGATGCAAGATTTTCTAGGCTCCGCCATCCGCGCCGTGTGCTTCCACCCCCCCCTAAGCCAGGTAAGATCTCGCTACACGCCGCTGTTGAAAAGCTTCGTCAAGAACACCTAAAGCTGTTAGAATCTGATAAGACAGGTGTTTTCGTTGCGTTAGAGGTGGAAGATTTTGGATAAGGTGAACGTCACCCTTCAAAGAATCTTCTGAACTGAAATCGCGGCCGTCCGCGACCTCCAGATCAAGAGCTAAACAACACTGTTCGTCTTTGAACATGTCGTCCCTAAAAAGCGCCATTAGTAGTCCAGCGAAGCAATACCTTTCACTTTTCTTCACTGCAAAAACACGCAAGACTGGAGTTCCCGTCAGAAGTGTTGTATCGGAAAAGGGTTGTTGGCAAAAGCACCTCGGACTCTTTCTACAAAGGGATCTGTCCTGCATCCACCTTCCTCAACCCTTAGTGGTGTATATATCAATAGAACTCATTTCTCTCATCAGTTCCCAAGATTTCTTCTCTTTGCCGCACTCTATTTTTTCACTTATCACAGAAGACATGTATTTCAATCTAGATCCTACCGCTTGCTTGTCTCAATCTCCGACGCCATCTTCGAGCACGGAGACGTGGATTTTCGGAATTTTTCTGGTGTCTCCGTTGCTGGATTCGTGGACCTGATTCATCTATATCTCCAGTCCACCTTAGTTGAACATGAGAGAGGGATGAGAGAGTTGAACATGAGGGTCATGAGGGTAACGTCCACGACGCTAGCCTCGACGTCACATCGTGATGTCATTATAGAAAACACATGACGTCACACGCATGTAAGATTGCCAAGATTGGCTTCCGCTCGCATCCTACGTACTCTGTTCATCGACGATGCCACGTCCCGGCTCCTTGAAGCTTCATGGAAAGAAGTCATCGCTGGAGTGACGGCCTCCTGCCGTAAGCTGAACGAGACAAAGTTTGAACCGCCAGTCCTTTTTCGCAACACTGCTCTCTCGTCCTACACCATGGCTTTGCTCTCCTATGGCCCCAAGTTCACTCCTGACCTTTTAATTAAGAAGGTTGATCAATTCGCCACACGTACATCAAGTCGCCACCGACATCCCAGAACCACAGATGCAAGATTTTCTAGGCTCCGCCATCCGCGCCGTGTGATTCCACCCACCCCAAGCCAGGCAAGATCTCGCTACACGCCGCTGTTGAAGAGCTTCGTCAAGAACACCTAAAGCTGTTAGAATCCGATAAGACAGGTGTTTTCGCTTGCGTTAGAGGTGGAAGATTTTGGATAAGGTGAACGCCACCCTTCAAAGAATTTCCTCAAACTGGAAATAGCCGCCGTCCGGGGACCCTCAGATCAAGAGCTAAACAACACTGTTCGTCTTTGAACATGTCGTCCCTAAAAGCGCCATTAGTAGTCCAGCTGAAGCAATACCTTTCACTTTTCTTCACTTCAAAAACACGTAAGACTGGAGTTCCCCTCAGAAGTGTTGTATCGGAAAAGGGTTGTTGGCAAAAGCACCTCGGACTCTTTCTACAAAGGGATCTGTCCTGCATCCACCTTCCTCAACCCTTTAGTGTGTATATATCAATAGAACTCATTTCTCTCATCAGTTCCCAAGATTTTCTTCTCTTGCCGCACCTCTATTTTTTCACTTGACACAGAAGACATGTATTTCAATCTAGATCCTACCGCTTTGCTTGCCTCAATCTCCGACGCCATCTTCGAGCACGGAGACGTGGATTTTCGGAATTCCTCTGGTGTCTCCGTTGCTGGATTCGTGGACCTGATTCATCTATATCTCCAGTCCACCTTAGTTGAACATGAGAGAGAGATCTACCCCTTCTCAGCGAGTTATTTCTTTTATTCGGCGACAGAGCTATAAAAACACAACTGGATATCTCCGCGTCTGGCTGCTATGTTCTCAGATATGTAGACGATTACCTAATAATTCATCCTAATCGCAGTTCTCCTGATAGTATTACAGCCATTTTTTCCGCTTGTTCGTCAGGCCTTACCTTCACGAAGGAAGAACCTCGAATGAAGGTCTGCAGTACCCTCGATTTAGCGGCTTCATGTCAGTGCAACTGGACTTTGCTGAGCCTTTCAACAAAGGTCTGCTAAACCTGTCCTACCGTTTTCTAGCACTCATTCGAAGTCGGTAAACACGGCATCATCAAATCGTTGTTTTCTTCATCCTTCACAAGTCTTGCTGTCATCTTTCGGAAGATAGCTTCAAATTCCAGCACATGAGGCTTGTCTTCTACGATCAGTAATGGAAAGGCTGATTCGCGGGCCTGATCGCCAGTCACCAGCCACAGAAAAGAAAGCCCAATTCGCCGTCATTCCTTACTTACACAATTCAGCACATTGGATAAAATCCATTGCCTCAAAGTTTGACACGAATGTTGTCTTTTCGTGCCACATGCGTCTTAAGCAACTCTGTCAACAAGTGAACAACAACCGGATTTCGATTAGCTGCACTGTTAAACACGAAAGGAAGTTTATTCCAAGCAAAGAGAAGAAAGCTTACTCCATTCCCCTTCAGCTGCGGCCATCAAATACATAGGTCAGACCGGCGGATGCACCAATCACAGACTCCGGGAACATCACAACGAAGTTTCTAAGGCCTCTCCAGATTCTTATTTTTTTATTTTATTTATTATTATCATTTTATAGTCATACATGCCCGTTCGTGTTCGCTTTGTCATCCCCTCTTTGATGAAACAAAACTCCTGGGGGCATAACAGCAGATTCGGCAGGGAGATCATAGAGTCATTCGCCATAACCACAGCAAACGACGTGTCAAACCATTCCCTCCTGCTGACGAAAACTGGAGGTTGAATTTATAAAATCTGAGATAAACCAACCTCTCTGACTTGCTCTTCACGTTTTTTACTCTCCCCTTCTCCCCCTTTCCCTCCTGAGTTTAGTTGGCTGGTCGCTGTGGGAATTTTTAATCGTCTGTTGCTAGTTGAAAAATGTGATTGTGTTGTTCCAGTGTTAATTGTTTATTCTCTTTTATCCATTAAGATTGCCAATATTCCCGCTAAACCTAGCGGAGAAATTTAGTAACATGTAACTGAACGAAGCACATA
>JAZHYW010020515.1:0-19831 GCA_037355805.1 Ixodes ricinus
AACCGAGCTTAAAAACGTAACGAAGTACTCTAGGCAATAAAAATCACTTTTGTTAGAAGGCGTCTTGATAAAAACTCTGCTAGCAAGACGCTAGTATTAAATAAAGAATTAATTAACTTTTATGAATTAAAGCTAATTGGCAAACTTTATTAAGTACGTATTTCAAGACAAAGATGTCAATTGGAAAGTTGTAGTCTGAAGAAACTCTTGATAAAGGTATTTACAACATGGTACACCCCAGGCAGCCCACTTGCTTGGGCTAGCTGCGGCAAAGATTGGGCCTTGGCCGTAGTAGACTGAACCGGGACTGCCCAGGGAATTCGGCGAACTGCCAGCATGGCGTCTCACTGTATTTCCTGGGCGCCGGAATTCCACGGAACTGCCACGGAAGGGATTGCCTTGGCGTTCCTAAAGGGGAATGACTTAGTGGCAGGGTGGGATCAACAGTATCCCATCCGGGAGCCAGACGCAGGCCTGGGAGTCGTCGGCCCCGACCGAGCACGATGCCACAGAGAGCAGTCAAAACTGCATGAACTGGAAAGTGGAGTTAAAAGAACCAACAAAGGCCCAGTAATAAACGACTAGGGGAGAGGGGGCCAGGAACCCCCTTTGCTACCCAAAGAACTGCAAAGAAGATCCAAAGGACTCGGAAATTCCCCCTATCAGCCAACAAAAAGGGGAAGGATCTGGAGGCTGGTGGGCACTGAGAAGGCCCACACTCTCAACAAAAGGATAGTCGTAGGGTACGACCTTTGGGGTAGTAAGAAGCCGTCACAGATATCGCTACCCCCACTTAGTTATACTAACGACACCATGGGTAGTTACACGACACGCAATCAACAGGTGCTCACGGCGAGCACCCCAAAAGAAACATGGCGGCTGGCAAGCGACAGTGGAGCAATACGAGTAAGGCCTAGCGAGCTGGACTGCTTTTTTGCTAAAATACGATTCTCAAGTGCGTACGCCCGTTCGCTGCCTTCCGTGCGTGCTAAATCACTCCAAAACGCGCATCGAAGCACCGGCACCGCACCTATTACGGGTAGTGGCGACGGTGTGTGGAGGGGGGGGGGCATTCGCGGGGGTTTGTTTGCGACAGCTTTCGCGCGACCGGCTGCATTTACTTCGCGGCCAGAAAACATTCAAAGAAGGAATCGTATAGCGATAAATGGAGTGATGTCTTTGTTGAACAAAGCATCTGCTTGCTGTGCTTGCCGCAAGTGATCCGGCGTTTTCGGCTGACAACGGCGAGGCGAAGCATCACCGATTCAAGCGGCGTAGGTTCCGATCGTTCAACGCTCCTGCTCACCGGTTAGCATTCGTTATTCACTTTCAAGTCTCTGGTAATCCTCACCACGTCTGTGCACGCACTTGGCGCTATTCACCGCACGGAACAACCATTCAACTGGCTATGGGACTGATCCCACTGGGACGAGAGGCCGAGAACCGAACCCTCCGTAGGCTGCTCCGTGGAGCCTTGGAACGCCTCCATATTTTCCACTCAAATAAGTAGACACATAAACGCGCGACTCCTTGAATTGGTTAGGCGACACGCGCCACCTAACGGACAGCGCTTAAACTAAAAAACAAAAAAGAAACCAACTGATTTATATAGCGCCTCGCCAGATATCCACGTTTGTACACAAACCACACCACGCTTCTCACGTGCGCGACACACAGACATCATAGCATTTCATACATGGACGCGTTTACAAACAGCACAGGGTACAACATGAGATATAGACACTCTGCATTTCTATACACACTTCTAGTCGACACCACCAGCTTATATACTGCTGCATTTTCTGTGACCGATTAGGATGGTGACCACTGTCATATTTTGCATAAATACGAAAAGACTGTGCAAGATTTACCCGTATATAATATTTTCCTCTTCTGCCCTCAGGAAAGGGCTCGTATCTTTAATGTAATCAATTGCAAAAGTGAACTGCAGTTTATAAATAAAGTTGAATAGTCGCTACACGTCACGTTTTGATCAGTTTCGTGTTCTCGCTAGCCTACACTTCAAGTATACAGAAGCCTGTTTTATTAATTGTATTAATTATTGAAACCAATTTCTGCAATCACAGCTTTCTGAACACGCTGATGCATTTTCTTTTCTCTTTTTACATATCCGAATGACTTCAGCGGCGGTTGAGTAAAAGTTGAGCACACTGAGCACGTTCACGTGATTCTGCGAAGCCCGCAGAAGCCCGTCCGCCGGTCCTCCCCGAAGCGTTGTTTCAGTTTTCTTCTTTTCGCTACAATTGTTTCTGCTCAAGCTTCCAACCTTCCAACCACGTCAGACGGTCTGTCGCCGGGGCTGGCCGGGGCGCGGTTGGTTAGCGCTCGCGCCGCTGCGTGTGCCGTCTCGTTGTGGTTGTCATTGCGTTCCGACGCGTCGCCCGCGTGCGCCGGGAACCACTTTATTCTCACTTTTCTGTCTTGCAGTTTGACCGCTCGCAATACTGGCTCGGTCTCCCGGCAGATTTGGCCTTTGGTGAAATTTCGCACCGCCTGTCTCGAGTCACTCAGCACCGTGTGGCAGTCTGCGTCGGCGAAGGCCAGGGCGATGGCCACCTCCTCCGCTTGTTCCGCTCCAGCGCTTCTCACGCTCGCTGCCGTCCTCGTGGTGCCGGTCGACGCCTCGATGACAACCGCTGCAAAGGCGTTCCGTTGACATTCGGCCGCGTCCACGTACCGCGCGTACTCGTCGATGGCATGCAGGTCGATGTGAGCGTTCGCCCTCGCTTTTTGTTTGAGGCATTTTTTATCGAGTTGCTCGATGAAATGTGCCAAATGAGCCAGTGAAGGCGAGTCATATATCCCGAGACAGAGAAATACTGAAATACACGGACATGATCCCATATATTTGTGTACGTTCGTCCTGTCCAGCCTCAGTCGTGGTGTCCAATACTTCATACTTCACTGAACTTGAAAGCAAAAAAATTGGGTATGACAGGCGTGCAAGTTCGGCGGAACCGAGGATGCCATTTGCAACTGATCTGCACGCAGAACTGACCGATCACACATTTAATGAGAGCACGCTCTTTACTGAACCGCACAATAAAGAGACGACAAGAGTGTCTCGTCCGGAGAACATGGAAGTCAACTCACGCCTGTGCGTAGCTTCCTGTGCATTTCTATAGATTTGGTTAAATTTCTCGAGCACGACGCCAGCGGCCAGCTGTTTACTGCTGTACATGGTAAAACCCGCGACGGAAGCAAAAAGGACAACCGCGATACTTTTACCTGCCTCCGGTTTTATTAGGTGCCTACCAATGTTGCCTGTACTCTTTGACAATGTTTGTTTTCTGCCAGTTTAGGCGAACTGAGCCACACGCCTGTTTCGACCGGTTCAGATTTGAATAAATGGTAACCGACGCACAAAGAAAACAAGTTTCAAAGTACTTTTTGAGATTTTCGAAGTGGCTTTTACTATTGAACAACGGCATGCACTTGAATGTTCAATTCAAGAGTTTATAAAACGTGACTACACCATGCTTGTCACCTGCCAACAGGGTGGTAACGCTCAATGGCTCGAGCCCAGTGGGTCGTTAAGTAAGCCTGTGGGGTCGTTACAGCCGTCAAAACGCATGATGACGAGGGGGTGCTCACTTTTTCTTAGAGTGCACTGGGGGCTAGGTAACGGCCTTGGGATGTGCCAGCCCCCGCTCGATCTAAGGTCGGGTAGCACAGATCGGATAGGAAACAGAAAGAGGAGATGACACAATGACCGTTGACAAAAAAAAAAAGAAGATGGAAAAAAAGAGGAAAAAAGAAAACAAGAAAACTAGAATTTTTTATTTATTTTTTTTAAAGGGAAAAAGAGAAATGGGAAGTGAGAAAAGGAACAAAAGCAAAAATAGAAGTAATATGAGAAGAGAAAAAAAAGGAGTACTAAATGTGGAGGGATTACTAATAAAATGAAAAAGGAGTACTTTGACACACAAACAACAACAACAAAATATATATATATATGGATAAATAATTTAAAATAGTTTAAAACATATGAAAAATGTCAAGATGCACGTTGGGTGCGCTGGAGGCGAAGACTGAGTAATACACTATTCGGAAACTTTATCAATGAGCAATAATATACCTGAGAGAGTCAACAAAGAAAAGGACAAACCACGGTAAATTTAAAATATCTGACAAAAAGGGAAAGGAGGGAGGAGGATTTCTCTCTTGGTAGATAAAACAAAGAAAACTCCTATGCACTGAAAAAAATGGAAAAAAATTTGCAAAAAGAAAAGTTTAAACACTAGTGAAATAAAAGAAAATATTATAGAAAGACTTCATTCTTTAGGATGAAGAGGCGGGGAAATAATTATATTCTTGCTGCAGGAAAACAGGCCCAACTAACCACATTCAGGCAAAAGAGAGAACAAGGAACGACCATCAGAGCATCACAACACGGACGGGGAAGAACAGAGAGAGAGAAGAATACAAGGGAAAGTGAAGAAAAGAAGAGAAGAAAGAACGATAGAAGAAATCAAGATTTTAATACGCCAACTAACTCGATTTACTCACCTTTTATTATTATTATATATTTTTTTTGCGTCATAATTTTTAAAATTATTAGTATTCATTCAATTTTTTTTAAAATTTAAGTTCAAGGTGAACTTAAGGGGGGGGGTAAACTTCAGGAAAAAAGGGAAAAAAGGAGGGAAAAAAAAGGGGGACAAAATAAATCTACCCGTTGATTAGGCCGTTCCCCTGGCGGTGGTTCCGCTACTTTCTCTTACACCAATTTTTTTTTATTCATTTCCTTTCCATCAATTGGCATTTATTCTCTAAATTTATATTTGGTGAACTCTATCACCCAATTTTTTTATGTTATATTGGCGTTAAATCGGCTGTGCCCTCGTGGCGGTACCGATTGACGGCATTTTTATTTTTCAATCTTTTTGCAAAGCCTCGCCTTATCAAATGTCTCTTCTTGGCACGAGCCGACCAGGGTAGACAGGCGGTCACAAACGTTGATGGCTTAGTCGCGCTTCATAATGTTCATTGACTCCGGAATTATACGGAACTGCCAGGAAAGTAATTTCCTTGGCGTTCCTTCTGTTTTGTTGATCCATGCCGACCAGAGTAGACAAATGGCCACCAACATTTAAAGATTTTGCGGCGCTTCACTGTATTCACGGGCCCCGATATTCCAGACAACTGCAAAGGAGTGGTTTTGGGTGTAGTTCATTTGCTTTGCAAGATTCAGTTCATCACGCTCTTTAGAAAAACAGCAATTCCCGAATGTCAAAATATGCGGAGGCAGTCCATTGGTGTCTAGAGCGAGCGCAACGAACGCCATACTAATGACCACAAATTGGTCATTCCGTGACATCTAGAGCATTCACATGTCTGAAATCGCCACATCCCAAACTGGAATACATGCGAGTGTGTTTTTCTCTGTTTAGTTTTCAACAACACGCATCGTCGCACTGATCCGCCTACGTCGCGGCTACTCTGCTTCAACTTAGAATAAACAGCAGCACATGCTAAGGGCTCTCTTCGCCCATCAGGCGCCAAAAAGTTTGCGATGCTGAGCGGGAGGTGCGGCGAGCAGTGAAATGGCTCCGCAGGCCTTCTGCAAAGCGAAGTATTCTCAACAACAAAGCAGCGTCTTGCAACATCTGCAGGCTAATGGTGCTCGAAATTCCCTCCCTCACATTTCAGCAGAGCGAGCGCAGTCGGCTCTCGTAAAGCGATGGCTACGTCGTTGTTCTGTCTTGCACCGACATTCGAAGCAGCCCTCTGGAGACTGCATGCGGGCCTAATGGACTAGTCTATAGCGCGATATAGGGTCGTTAGAACGTGTCAACAGTAGTACTCACCTTGACAGGGGCGTAAGCAACGGCGTTATGTCCGTCGACGCCCCCGCCGCGAACGACAAAATATTCATTAAAACGCTTTATAACACCCGAAACAAATGTCAAATTACTTAATCGTGAACGTCATGTTGCCTCACTGTTCTGCGAATTCCTGAAATAAGCAAGAGCTTTTGCTGATATGTTCTGTTTTATTAATCTGAGATATTAAAGTCATTAGCTCCTTAGAACCCAGAACCCCTTACGTGTTTTCATCGTTTTGTTAGATTTGCGTTTTTTAACTTAAGTTTTGGGAGTTTTGACATCTTTGTTGCATTTATGAATACATGGTTCAAGCCATGGTACAGTTTTTCTTTCACATGTACACAGCCCTTGCAAAAAAAGAAATATTTATATTAGCGCGCTGCGAAATCTACCGCATAGCCTTATTTCTCGGTAATATTTTTTTCTTTGTAATTTCAGTTTTATTTGTGGACTTCGTGCGCAGAAAGGAGATGTGGGTATTTTTACATTTCAATTAAGAGTGTGGCTTACACCGCGTAAAGCATAGGGTCTTCATACCTCCGGTTTTTGGTTAACAGTTGGGCTGGACAGTTCCTTTGGGTCTCAAAACTAGCCTTCGTGCTGCTGTCCTATACACTCGGTATGGACAGCTGAGTAGCTGCTATGCGTATTTTAGGCCAATCGTGTCTCCGGTTACGGTCACGTCGCTATAGTTTTTAAGTGGCTCATTACGCAGAGCGCTGCACCTGCCTCAAGGACAATACCTTGTAGACCACTCACATAGCATCCATTGCACTATAATCTTTGGGACGAACTCACGAAAGTATTTACTGACAAATCCACTTGCTGTGTTCATTGTTTGCATGCCCCTTGAAGATAAGCCTTTTGTGGGCGCACCCCCGGCAGACCTTGAAGAAGTAGGATGCAAGTGAAATGCTGGAGCGAGCGGAATATTTCCTCCTCACCTCTAAAGAGACCCATCTGCCTTCTCCTCTTTAGCACTTCTTTCCCTGGCCCTGAACTCTTAGCTGCGGCCTGTGTGGCTCAGTGTTCAAAAAGTTTTACGCGTATATCGGCAACAAGCGATTTCTTCAATGGAGTCACAGAACTTCTTGTGGTGTGGTTGGGTTCGGCAAATGGTAGCTTGTAACGCAACGTGTTGAATCTTTCTCGGAGCCCTTCCATCTCGTTTCTCTGTTTGTGGGGTTGTTCCGCAGAGCTGGTATCAACAAATATCGGAATATACATTTTAGCACACTAAGTTTAAGACAAGCACACAGCAACATGCTTGTTGGCAACGAGTGACCGCTGTTCAACGGGTACTCCTCAAAATTATCTTTAGAATTAGGCAGCGTCTTTTCTCCCGGCAGCCGCGACAATAATTTCCCCGATATTCTTCAGGCAGTCGCCTCCCAGTAGCTCTCTGAAATCATGCGACAACTGCCGGCAGAAGTCTGACTTTCTTGTTCACCCCGACTGGGTGAAAACAGGAAAACGTTTTCGCGGGTGTGTCACACGGTCGGCTACTTGTCAACGAAGGTTCGCGGCGACATTCTGTAACGGCTCATTACAAGAATGTTAACCCACGTGGCCCACCGCAAGATGCTATTTGCGGCTACAATCTGGGGGTCTTGTTACCAAGCAAAAGTGATCATTGCTGTCTGTAAATCAATCTGCCAATAAACCAGCGTGTCAATAAAATGATTTGTCAATGAAACATCGTTCGATGAACTGATTACAACCGCCAATGAGAGGCGTCTGCAGGTAGAATTTCAACAAAAATATTTTTTCTGCTGCCGGGAAAATACAAATTTAAAACTAGAATTAATCCGGGTCTGGTTTGCTTTGATATCATTTGAGCTGCATAAAATATTAGTAGTAACTCTTTAGATTTCGGAGATCGCATGTACCTTTTTATTTACCTATGGAACATGATGTGCATATTAAACGTCTAGAAGATTTGAAAACATTATGTTTGGTCTGTTTTCTTGCCTATTTCCAAACACCTGTGCGAGTACATTTTCTTTACGGGCGTCCTTCATGTTTTAAATAGGTTCATTTAGGTCGGGACGTCTCATAAATAGCTTGAGATATTCAACCTTCCGGACGGTAACCTTTTAGGGTTAACAAATAATTCGTAGGTGTGCCAGCCCTTAGCGAAAACTAAGACGTTTGAAATATACCACATTCTAATTTGAGTGTATTTGAAGTACAGCTCATAATTGTAAGTACACGCAAAATAGACCGAAAATACACACCTCTTTTTTTTTACTTAGTTCTAAAATATATTTCTGAAAATAGTTTTAAAATGCCTCTATTTCAACTACATTTGGAGTTCTCTTCATGCGTTCTGAAATATGTAAATACTGAATTAGTAGGCACAAAATACTTTTCAATTAGATTTCTTAAAATATTAGTTTATTTCTTGCAAAATATACTCCAACCCTAAAAAAAAGGCAGTGATCAAAAATATGCGCAGAATCGCTCTTAAACCTGGAAATCGTAAATACTGTTGTGTTATAACCTAAGTACCTTTTGACTGCAATAATTTGGTTGTCTGACTTCAACTACCAAAGTATTGAAAAGCTCGCCTATCAGAAATTCACTTCAAGCAGATGTGGAGTACATTGAACTGCCTAAATACAACATTTGATTAGTTTGTCAATTGAGTTGTGCAGCATCGCACTGATGAATTAGAGCAGTTTATGTTATTGTTTCCTTTTTTCTATCAAGAACATACCTGATGAGTTTCTTGCACACCAATCACAAACGGGGTTCGGGAACTACAACCACAACACTTGCTGATGCTGGAAATCTTCAGCTAGAGCTGTGAGCAGATATGTTTGGCGAGGAATTGTGTTAGCGCAATGTTAGTTCACTGAATGTGTATACTCGCCATTGTATGTGATGTGAGTAGTGACTTTAATATAGTGACGCTAATGACCCTATTAAATAGTCAACTAGTAAAGAAAAGCAAAATTACTATTTTACAGTAAAGAATCTAGCTTGACTCGCTTCATCCTGAGTGGTGCTATACAGAGAAACAATAACATTTCTTCTAGAAGCCGTTTTTGTGGATATTGTTTTAGCGACTGCGCCTAATTATTTTTAGTTGTACCAATGCTTTTTAGTAAGAGATATCGTCCACGAACTTCAATACATTGTTTCCCCTTTGACAGACTCCTAGGAGAAGATAGAATACTTAGAACCTTAATAAGTGCAGAGCTGGTCACCGACCAAATGATTACCTTGAATATGTAGGCTATATAAGGCTCTAGAGCATTCAACGGGACAGTGATTCAGGCGTTCAGTGCGTCATGGTGTTTGTGTTAGTGTTCGTTTCTAATGTGTAGTTTTGGGATGTATTTAGTAGAGGCTTCAAATACCACAGAAATACATTTATTAATAAAATAAAAAAAAATAAAAATTGCGTAGTCGCTTTTTAAGACACAAATGACATCTTGAGGTGGAAGGAATTATTTTTTTGGTATATCTAAAATAATTTCTGATTAATATTTATGATATATTTTGAATACATTACTTGCGTATTTCGAGTGCGGCCAAAATAATACAGAATGAATACAAAATGAATATTCATATTCAATATATTTCAAATTCGTTTCAAGTACGGCCTCTTTTTGCTAAGGGAGATGCCACCTTAAAACGATTCATTTCAATAGATTTTGGTTAGCGAAGAGAATGCCGCGGCTATGCTTCTGCTAAAGCAAGTGAGCGAACCCTGGTTCACATGGCTTGATTGCATCTGTTCATTTATTTGTGCGAGATGTAGTCATATGCATAGTTTAGAAAGTGTTAATGGTGGCCAGTCCTCCTTGACCTTACGATGACTTGGTTTAGGTTGCGGAAGAACGTTTAGTCTATTGCATGCCAAGCCCTTCAAATCATGGCAATGTTAGAGAAACGAGTGAAATTATGTACAGCTTTGGACGTCCTCAACTTATGCGGAAGAAAACTGAAGTCGTAGCTACCGTTGGATTACAAACAATGCTCCAGAAAGCGCTATGCGTGTGTGCGTGCGGCAATATATTTATAAAAATAAAAATCCGCATGAGGATATTTCTGCATAGATAAACGAGACCTTTGGTGAGTGATTTGTAAGTGCTGCAAATCGTTTGAGCAATTGAGTACATTTTTGTATTGTTTAAGTATTATTCAAAAAGAAAAAAAGCCGTTCCTTTGAAAATTCCTTTTTAACTTCTTGATGCACCAGGGGCTACCATAATGGCATTTTTCCTGTAATGAATTGTACTGCCCTGTACCAGTTACAGGGCAATATAAGCGTTACAATCTTTAAAATATCAAGTGTATCAGTAAAAAAGGCAATCAAGCTGCTCTGATTTAGTTATAACACTTTCTTGACCGACGTTTTTTCTTCTTATTTTCGAATACTAAAAAGGATAAATCAATGCACATGTGTTTTTTTATTATATAATGGGAGCTCGTGCAGTGTTTGCAAGCTGTTCACATTGTCAGTGGAAATATTGAGGGTAAAACTTGTTCGCATTTGCTCTATTTGTTATTGTTTTGACGCATCCGCTTCCACTACATTCCGGCAGACTCAGACTCCGTACCGGAGGTACTCACGACTTATCTTTCCAATTAGTGCAAGGTAAGCTTGCGTAAAGTAAAAAGTAAACATCGCAAATGAATATGGGTTCATTATCCCTCCTACTAAATTTACTTTTCTTATTTTTTTACAGCTGCAGTTCGAGGGGATTTTAAGGGTGGGACCACGAACCATGGCTGAATTATCCTGTCCCACACCACGCGCCTCGTGCCTTGGCCCCGCTATCGCTTCTCGCCCGCCCGCCGCATCTTCGCCAAAGTTCTTGGTGTCAAATCCCCACATCTTCCCCTCCTCCTAGATTGTTCATGTTCCACAAAATCAGCAGGCACTTTTTATTGCTGCAGTCGTTTACAGAAGCCCTCCTTCGCGGGACGCAATTTACAAGAATTAACCTCACATAGCCAATAACTGGGTTTTATCATAAAATTAGAAAGAAGTGGAAAATAACAAGAACGGTGTCTGCTTCCCCAACGGTCGCTCCTCCAACCGGAGCATAATCAATAGCGCCAGCTTAACTTCAACACGTCTTCCAGCTCATGCCCCGACAATCTCGGGCGAAGACTGAAAACGCGTATCAAAGCAGGCGCATTATTTTCAAATAAACACTGATAAAAAATTAAGGGGAATTTGACAATTACAAAAAAATGACTGCATTTCGACCGCTCTCCCCCAAAACTGATAATCATCAATAGCCCCGCGTAACTTAAATTTTTTTTTGCGGTATTATCGCTTCAAAATAAATTAAACTCCAATGATAAGAGCTTCCACTCTAGTCTATCCCGCCTCCTGGGTTGATGCGCCGCGAGCTTGACTGGAGGATCAAGGCGGGTGCACTGGACTGCTGAATAACAAATCAAGCAAATTGACGCCTCACGTAATCATCTCAATATTGTCCTACTGGTTCTTGACACTGTCAAAGTCTCGTTGGAGTCTCTGATCTCCTGAGCGTCGCTTTTATCAAGAGTGCTCCACCGCGATGGAGAAGCCAGCAGCGAGTGGACGTCCAGTGGGGGCCATCACCTTGGAGGTCAGGGCGTCCCACAGAGGGTTCCCTCTGTGGGACGCCCTGACCTCCGGCGGACAACTCGATGATTTTGGTCGCTCCCCTCGTCAGGCTTGCCAAGGCGTTTGACGGGCAGCACAAGTGCTGCTGTTCGTAGCAGCCCAGGCACCTGGCGTAGGCCTTTCCAGCACCGTCCCCAGAAGGACGAAAATAATCCTGGAGAGGTGAACAAGGGGGACAATGGACAAACACAAATCTCCAAACACAGCTAGGTCGTTCTTTGTCCCTCTTGTTCCCCTTCTCCAGGGATTATTGTCGTCCTTCTTGTCCTGTACGCTTGCACCTTTGCATTTAATTGCATTATATTTCGTCCCCAGAACTTACCCTTGGCTCGGGAGCGGCTTTGGGGTAGGGTAGTGTCCGTCGCGGATGATGTTCGTCTCGTCGATAGTGAATCTGGTCTACCGGGCCCCTGACCAGCGGCAAGACCCACGCATGTGCGCCATTTGTGGTATTCTCTCTTACCGCTTGTCCGGTGGAAGGGGCCAAGTCCTGATTGAGATAGCTTTAATCTTCAAGCCAGGTGTTCGGCGGCTTACACTGCCATGGCTGAAGTGTCCCGTCTCTCACACCGCGCCTGCGCCCCGCACCTTGGCCCCGCGCTCGCTTCTCTCCCGATCGCCCCACCTTCGCCAAAGTTCTCGGTGTCCGAAGTCCCAATAACATATATGATGCTGTCCTACCACTTGGAGCAAATTTAGGGGCGTTGGGAACTGAAAACTATGAGCCTTTTGTCGAACTCCCAGTTCGCAATTATATTTTGTGCCAAAATTGAGTCCATTCCCACCTCTCCCTCTCTCTCGCTGTTTTGCGGGTGTCATGTGCGTCATCTAAGCTTCATTATGCGCCGTTTTAATCGTCCCCCTCAAGGTGTTTATGTTCTCAAGTACTTAGAAGTTTATCTAGCATCTTTCCCATCTTAAAAGACACAGTTCGCCAAAATTGCTAACATTTCAATGGAACGCTATGCTTTATCAATATAAAACTTTTATATACCTCTTTATACTTTTTCATAATTCTTTACAATGCCATTGTACAATTTTAGCTTAAATGAGTCATCTTTTTTGGATACTGGTCAGCGTATATTAAGTGATTTATGTGAAGCTATACGAAGCTAATTCCTTAGATACACATTTCCTCACTACCCTCTAGTTGCCAATGTCGCTTCTTCCACATCCACTATCCCTCTTTCTTACTTTTTGAATTTCGGACACGTATAAAAATGCTAAGTTCAGATGATAAAGGCAAGTATACCATCGGCACACATCGCTGCAGGCTTAACACTCCCGTTTTTTACCAAGATGTCACTACGAGCACAAATATGATACTTCATATATAGGGTGGTTCAAGTTATCAGGCTCGATCTAAAATGGACCATAAAAATCGACGCCGGCACGTAGCAATCTAAACTTTTCATCAAAGGTGTATCAAAGGTGTATTTCACAGGTCGTTTTTTTCTTGTAAAATTACAAAGCGTAGCTCTTTTCTGTGAAAAAATAAGGCCAAGAAACTTGCCAGGGCTACGGCGGGCAGCAACGCAGACGACAGGGGTCCAGTAGCGGGGTGTGTTTGGCGTTCGTATTGATAGATGGCGCTATCTCCTTATCGCGACGGCTCGCAAACCACTGTGGTTTATTAAGATGAACATAATATTTTTGAAATGTACCTTCGGTTAAAAAATAAATGCGGACAATAAAAGCCAAACCTAAAGTAAAAAAACGCGTCTGCATAACGGCGGCGCTTTTGCTGCCAACGGATTTCGTCTGCGTGTCGTCTGTTTTCTTTCGCTGGTCGGCTGCACCTTCAGACGCTGCTCCCGACGCCATCTATCAAAACGAACGCCAAACACACCCCGCTACTGGACTTCGTCGTCTGGGTCACCACCCGCCATAGACCCTGGCAAGTTTCTTGGCCTCATTTTTTACAGAAAGAGAGCTACGCTTTGTAATTTTACAAGAAAAAAACGACCTATGAAATACACCTTTGACGAAAAGTTTAGATTGCTACGTGCAGGCGTCGATTTTTACGCTCCATTTTAGATCGAGCTTGGTGACTTGAACCATCCTATACATACACCATTGTATTCCGACCTTCTTTACATCATCTACACCATGTGAGTGCTAAGTTTTCCGCCCACATTGTATCAATCCCATATGCGTTTTTAAAAGAGACTAAGATTACCACTTTATCCAACAAAGCCTCATTTTATTTTATTATGTGCTAGAATTTTGTTCCCATCGATGATGCAACTACATCACCTGAGTGATTCTTAATCATTGAAGGTAAATAGAAGACTATCCATTTATATTCCTGTTCCTTTAAAATCACATAGATCGTTACCATAGCTGAACCTTCCGAGCTAGAGAAACCCTCAACGAAGGTTCAAAAGAACAGGTTAAAAAGCCAAATGAATATTGTGTTCCGTATAGGTGTATCTGCTTGGTTTCGTATTTGCGGCCTCTCAAAATCTTTTCATGTGTTTACGTGAGATTAAGATCACAACGACTTGAGAAAGGTGAGATATATGTCTCATATATTATCTGAGAACCATTAAAAAGCTTAAGCAAGAGATTGAGAGGATGCAGTGGTTTTTCCCTCCAGAGGTTTATTACTCTAGTCTACATTTCTCCAAATTTATTTCTAGTAGTTGAGTGTTGAATTGTTAACGGGCCAGCTTCGACTGCAGGCAATTGCCGCCCCAAATAATATCTCAGGACACGTCCGAGTTACGACCTCTATCTTCTTTGGCTGGGCGCTATGCAGTTTCCGGAGGCGTCTCAAGTTGGCCCAACTCGGCTGTCCACTTTTTAATCATGAGATTTTAAATCCCTTAGTTAAGGAAGGTGACACGTGCAACAATATTTTATCCAACGTTTATTCGTGCATTTGACTACGAAAGCACTTAATCCACTGTGCTCTTAATGGCAATAGTTATCGCCCCAAGGGCCATTGCTGCAATATGTGCAGGATCCTACTCGGCAGTGGTCATTAGTCGTGCATTCCTGCAACAAGATATAAACATGCATTTAGACTATTGCGAAATAATATATTCCATAGGCAGTACTTATTAATACAATACAAATGTTGCTGAATTGATCTATTTTGATGTTACTGGCACGTTACTGGAATTGGCGTTCAACTGAAAGATACTAAACGCATTTATGTGCGAATGCAAGTTATAGCTCATATAGTGTTTTGGTACCAAAATGCTCACTCAAAACTCCTTCGAACAAGGCGCCGCCAAGATACTTTTTTGTGGCGATATAACCGCGTCATTTTCTTGTATTTGACTTCATTTTTTTGTGAAGAAACGCATATCACCTTCAACTTTTGAGGACGTCCTATAGAAATGCAAGCATTTCAGGGGAATAGCTTGCATATTAAAGGCATCAAGGTTGGAAAAGTACTGATATTTTCCAGCTCCTTCGACTTGTATTCTCTATAGGACAAGCAAATACCTATAACAAAGTTCAGTATTTTGTACGTTATTCTCTACACTGTGTTACCGATGAACGTTTCCCATCGCGATCGCAATTCGCAATTGCAGGACAAACAGGAAAGTTTACGGACTTACCCATACGTTTAAGGTATTTCCGACTAAACGCCGTTCCAAAGGTTCGCAAGATAAAGTACCAATGCTCAACACACAAAGAGCAGTTTAAATAGTTCGAAAACAAAATTAAATATCATTTAAACTTATTTTAATTACTGCACCTCCTGCGTCTAACAAAATGTGATAATATGCTCGTAGCACTATACAACCGACTAGACTTGAATGTATTTGTTCTGCTGAGGTATTATTTGTATTTCATATTGACTTTTTTACGATAATGCAGATATCAGATATTAAGACTTTGCACCCACAAAAAATACATATATTTTGCAAATACCGTAGCGCACTGTTCTTTTACTTTAAATTATATTTACGTGAGTAAATTCGTTATCATTGTTTCTATCACCTAATTTTCCAATATAATTCAAGTACTCGAAAGGAATATCGGCGCTTTAAAGTCCTCAACACATAATAAAATAATAACATATTTCAAGTTCCCACGCTGTTGTTTGATTACAGCATAACATCAGAACAATGTCTCAGGAATATAAAATATATTGTTTACTCACAATCTGATAACATTTGGGTCTCTTTGCCGTCACCTGCCAAGCGGGTGCTGCTGCGGCCTTAGACATGATCGAGGAAGCTGACGAAGTATAAAATAGTCCACATTAGGGTTGAGAAATGGTCACATTATAACCACGCCGATCAGGTTAAAAAGGAGTGGTTGTAAGGATACTTACAGGTATAAATATACATACCGTAAAATACTGCGGAAGCGCGCACGTAGATCAAGTGCCCATTATTAACATTGCTAAAACTTTGGCATTCTGCAAATTATTTGAGCGCCCGATTTCACCGGACGAGCCCCCTGTCTTGATTACACCAGTGTTCAGTATAAGTAGGGTGGGCGCTCCCCCAGTTTTCAACGGTATGTATTCTACAAACGCGAACAATGAACGTGGAGGTGTTCCTTATCCATGAGGAGCGCAAGTTCGTCTTTAAATCGTCTGATAGAACTCTGCACTTTGCTTGCGCCATGCTTGCTTCTTGGCAGGGGATTCGACAGTGTAATATTTCTGGCAAGCGATAACACACGTTACATTATTCCTCAAGTGCGCAGTTTCAGATTAGCTTTCGATATATCGTGTCATTCACTCATAACCTCAACAGCCGCATGGAACTGAAACAACGTTTTTCCTTTAAGCCTAACGTCGCCAGGTTGACTCCGCTGCGCACAGCAACTACGTCTCTACGTATTATTTCCGTCAACATGAAAAGGTTGTATTCATCTCTCTGCATGTTGACACGTTTGCAGTGTAATCGACGTCACCATGTGGGGCAAGAAGCGTGGAACTGTTGCCGACCGTAAAGAGGGGAAGAAGCACTTTCCTCACACGTCCTAACTCCCCATCATTCCGGCACGGAATGAGGGTTAACAAGGACGCTTTAGTACGTACGTTTTTCGGTAGTAATCCACTTACTCTATTGATTTCATACCCAAAGAACAATGTACAGCTTATCGCCGACGCAATAGGCGCCGATTTGAATTCTTTTAAAACGTGATAGGATATCCCAGCCTTCTTAAAAAACGTGGGAATATTTTCCATATAGATATACTTAGTTGTCCGAGGAGGTGTAATTGTTTATAAGTAAAATTCAACGACATTAGGCTTAATGTAGTTATGGTGTCTTCCAGTTCATATGGACAGAGTGTTATTGCGTGAAATTTTAAGTATTTCGCAGGTTTTTTTAATGCTTGTGGTTTTATCCCATCCCTAGATACTTCAGTACGACGACGCCTCGGGTGGGTATTATTTTCTGGTGCTCTAATCTTGACACTTTGGCGCACAAATTCGGCGAAACGAATCCGGCTGCAGTGATTGGCCGGCGCCATGCTCGATCCTCGGTGACGGCCACTCACAGTCGTCGGATTTTTCGCCAACGTTTTCACGACGTGTCCAGTTTAGGGCCCATGGTTAATATAGGCACATGCATCATACTCGTGCATGAAGCATGGACACCCAACGTTTATAATTATTCAAGAGCACGTGGCATTCGACTGTAGTCCCCAATGCATGTGAGCAATTGGCACATTGCCAAATTCTAAAAATATTAAATTAAAACGTTATACTTTTTTTGCAGAATAAATTGTTCTGCATTGTTTACCGCAATAGCAAATGTCCCTTTTTCGCTTACTCCTAGTTTCTTCCAACACAAAATGCATTGTTAATGTTGATATTTTAATACCACGTGTATGCAACCTAGACGATATATACTTTGTGTTTTACGAGGTGCATACGAGATATTAGTTAAACTGTTTATGAATGCACAGATATTCAGTCGCACAATAACTATTTGCGTGGAGGCGAGATGGCGGTAATTAATCATAGTATAACACCTGAGACTGTAGCTCGACTTAAAGGTTTCTTCATTTTTCACACCGCCATGTCAGGTGTTACATTATGAATAAATATTCAGTATATTTCAGGCAATTTACCCAAAGATGTAGTTATTATGTAAACCCTATCTTTCTGTTTATATTCATATCTTCCAATGTGCCACTTCTTTGGTTTGAAACTCTTACCTTTCCAGGACGAGAAGAGTAACGATGAAAAAGGTTACGGCACGCATTGTTGGTGGGCGATTAGGAAGTATCTTCGCAGATCTGCTTAAAGAAGCATGTACTTTCGAAGTCCGCCTCCACGTCTTTTTATAGTGCATCCGAAACTGCAAGACGTATCAAATATGACGTCATCTCACAAATAAACGCCCTTTTTTAATAAACATTCTTTACTGCTATTTCTCGCAGGTTCGGCGACCTGACACTAACGCTCGGCCAATGTCGCTGGCGTTCAATGTCTTTAACCCTGTGCGACGTCCGGTGGTCCCGTTGAAAAGGTAATCGAACTTTCATTGAAGCTTCACAGCTGCAAGTAATTCATAGCTGACGGCGCTTGGAAATTTACTTGCGGGCATTTGACTGCAGTATCGAAACGTGATTGAACGATCGCCGAGTGAATAAAAGTTGCGGATTAAAATGTAACGTGTATCATGTTTCATTTATAAATATTACTAGCACACTCTTCCCTGCACCATAGGGCTAGGTACCAGTAACGATGTTGTAGCTAGCTTATAAAAATAGAGCTGGATATATCAATAAATCCACGTGGGGAAGTCCGTCTTCGTTGGGACAAGTTTATAACGCATGCATATTTTCCTTGACAATGTGATAATATCTTATAAGACATGTCGCAACTTGTTTATATCTGAATGGTATAAATAACGATGATTCTAATATTTAAAAGAAAATTATATTTTCAAATTTTCACAAAAAAGGCCACACACATATATGTATACCTCATTGTTAACATGTTTAAATAATACACCACAATTTTATGTCAATCTTCACAATCTCACGATGGTATCGGTCTGTTGGTTATGAAGTCTTAGTACATTTTTTCTGGACCAGTGGTTCGAAGCAACTTAAGGCATGAATACCTTTTTAAACGTCTCGTCATATTAATTTGGTCTGAAAATAAAATAGTGCAACGTGACTAGTGTCATTTTTGAAATAACGAAATAATAACATTATTGCAAAATTACACACGCAGGAATGTATAATGTATTTGATTGAATACCCTCAGGTACCTGGGCTGTTACGGAGGGGGTTCACATAAAGTATTGGTTCAGTAACAAATTCAACTGAGAAGGCAACTAGGTTATAAAATTTATTCCGGCGTAATCTTAGAAAAAGTGAGTAGTTAATATTTTTCTTTCTAAAGCAAATAATTGCAAAGTAAATAATGATGGGGTTCCATTCAGATAACGTTCTAGGTATGAAAGAGTCGATGTAAACAGAAGTTTCACAATGTGGTATGCCAACTTTAAGACGGTGACCGATGCAGGGAGAAATAAAAGAGGGGCTATTGAATAGTTCGTCTTTCAGAGGATCGTTCGAATGATGCATTTTATGAAAGAGGTATAATGAGATAATTTACGGCGTGGGTATAGAAGGAAAACGCGGCAGGGTGGTTTTCCCAGATAAAACACTTGCGGTGCGATGATAGTAACAGACTTTGAAACGTGCGGCGCGATTTAGCAGTGCTTCAATGTTGGCTACAAGCGTTGAATGACCGTGCTACCAGATTGCTGCGGCATATTCCAGCTTTGGACGAAATTAAATATTGCGAAAAGAAGTTTTAGTCACATGGGGGTTCAAGAAAAGTTTCTGTTTAAATACCCCAAGCATCAAAATATCGTTAGTGATTATATGACCATAATAGGTTTTCCATGGTTGGTTAGAAGTGATGTGAACAACAAGATACTTGATCAAGTTCCAGATGTAAGCTGAGTTTTAGAAATTGAGTGTGGGGATGGTTACGTGTTACGTGTTTCGCGGCGAGGGTCTGTGATACGTACAGATTAAACAAACATCCCACCACACTTAGCTTTTTTCCGCTATATTTTGCGAGTTATTTGCAGGCTACGTTTACATGTATGACTTAAGCCTAACATATTTTAAAATATCAAGATAAGTACTAAGGCAGAGCTTTCTTCTTAAATGCGCACTTACACCCGCCGAAAACCTTTTTTACTTTTTTGACAGGCTATTTAATATAATGTCTGGACACTACCGGATTAATATTTTGCTTTAGAGTCACGTATATTTGTAATAAAGCGAAAAAGAAAATTCAACCGCTCCGAAACCAAAACCGAAAGATGAGCATAGTGACTAGTAGCATGTTAACGGACCGAGGAGGAAGGGGAAATGTGGAGTAATAGTAACTGAACGAAGT
>JAZHYW010020518.1:0-33841 GCA_037355805.1 Ixodes ricinus
AAATGGCAGCTCCAGCCAGATGAATGTACCTGTCTAAATGACCACTCATTATTTGGGGACAGTCTGCCCACCGCATCAGTGTCTTGAAGGTAGCCTCCTGTCTTCAAAGGGAGGTGTAGTTCTTGTCTGTTGCATGGTACTCGGGGCCAGGGCCATCAGTGCCTACTGAATTTGGTTTGCAAGGGCGAGTGCTGGGCCTGGCCTTCTGCCTCCTGCAAGGTCGGCCAGTTGCCGGTACTTGGACTTCAACCTTGTCTTCATCGGCAGTAGTAGATCTCTGAAACTTCATTCCAGGATCAAGTGGTGATGTCGCCCTTTAGCACTTGTCATCCCAAATGACTCCAGGATTTCTACGCTGTTTGGTCCAATGTGAGTGCTCCACCTTCACGTCGCAGTCATCCTCTGATTGACAAGATGTGGCCAACTCCTCCAAGGTCCTTGTGTTGGAGAATGTAGGTCCGTCGCTTTCGAAGCTCTTTCATCACTACTTCGTCCTTGCGAGGGTCCAGGGAGGTCCACGGTATATTCCGCTACCGATGTTCCCCCCTGCTTGAAGTACACGCATGGATCCGCCTTGACCGAGAAAACCCTTCCTCTTTCAGAAACTTGTCCAGTTCCAGGTTGTACTCCTGTCTCGATTGACGTGGTCCATAAGAAGGTTTTCTGAGGTTGTCCTTGCAGTCCTCGTACTTTCGTAGTGTTGTTCCATGTACACGGTCTCCTCTGGGCGTCCCGTTTAAATATGCAGCAGTGATAACAACTTGATGAATCTGCCAGTCTCTTCTACTGCTACTGCCAACAGTGCCTGGATAGACTTGAGCTTCACCATCAGCGAGGAGTGTCTCCTTGACAACTCTTCACTTGGAGGAATAACCATGTATGTACAAATCGAGCCTTGTAACGCTCTTAGGTCACCATTTTGGTCAACTTCTTGACAACCCACGGCATTTGATGACTTGTTGGTCCTTTGGTTCTAAACCATTTTCATGTGTCATTTTTCTTCAGGTTGTCTAGCTCCTCTTGTATGACTTTTTCCATTCCTGTGCATCAGGCATTGAGAGTGCTTCTCCACTGTTTGAGGATCTTCTGCTGCTTGCCTCGTCAGACAACAGGCACGAGGGTTTCGGAAGCGTTTCCTTCTACCAGCCTCCGAACGTTTTGGCACATTGGTGGTCTCTGCCACTTGAGGAGTAGGAATATCTTCCTTCCGAGATCTCGTCTTCGCTGTAGTAGTACCATCATCACTTCTCTTTCCTTGGTTGATCTCTTCATCAGCAGTGACTGTGATCAGGTCTACAGCACAGTCTCCGCCTCTTCAGTAGAGTCGGACCTGGTGCCCAGTCTGCATGGTGCTGTTTTGTCGAAGGTCGCCCAAGGATCTGATTTAGTGAATCCATCGTTGCGTCAGTCCCAGAGTTTATACCCTTTTTATTCCCTTTGGGTAACCCACTAGCACACCTCCAGTCTGCCCTTGGGTCCAGCTTTGTCTTCCTGCGCTTGTTGTTGTCAACCATCCATACCTTGCATCCTGAACACTCTTAGGTGGCCTAACTTGACCTTCTGCCAAGCCCCATGGCTTCGGAGCGCCCCGTCGAGTGCTTGAGCAGATAATTTCAGCGTGAAGGTGTGATGCAGTCACCACAACATCAGCCCATAGTTCTTTTGCGATGCCCGATTCAATCATTAGGCACCTCGTTGTGTCCAGCAACGTTCGGTCTTATCCTCTCAGCCACCCCCATTTTGCTGAGGTTCTTGTCAATTTCGCTAGCTGCCGCAAGAGACCAAGGAAGGGTATTGGGAATTCTCGCTGATGTATTCACCTCCGTTGTCACTGCGTAGCATCTTCACTTTCGTTTTGTGAAGGTTCTCGACCATTTGGTTCAGAATAGTCCAGTTCTGTCCAGCACTTCATCTTTTGTCTTCATTGGGTACACTTACAGTGTATCTGGAGCAGTCATCAATGAACGTTACAAAGTAGTTCGACCTCTCCTTGAGAGAAGTAGACTTTTCTATACATCCGAGTGAACCAGGTCCAATGGGGCCTTAGCCCCCGTTCCACCAGTCTTCGGAAAGCTGTTTCTCGATTGCCGGTGCACACGCTGAGCACTTGCCTCTCCCTGCTTCTCCGACTTTGCAAAAGTGTTTCGACAGCTTCATGGTGAGGATATCGAGGCAGTCGATGCCACAAGGGCAACGTCTGTCGCCTTTTGCTAACTCTAAATGCTGTACACTGACTCGCCCACAGTGTACACCGCTCATCATTATTCTTTGCTGTGAGAATACTACCATTTGCTTCACTCACTTTAGCCGTTCCGTTGTTGAAAGTCACGTCTAGTCCACGTTCTTCAATCTTCCCAACTGACAAGAGGTTACCGTCCAAGCCGGGAACGTACAGAAATACTTCTAAGCTCGATGGGAATGGGATCTGTCTTTCGAGAGTTCATCTCCACTTGTCCTCTCCCGAGAACCTCTATGACCTCCTTGTTTGCAGCCTCAACAGACGAGAGTAGCACGACTGGAAGCTGGTGAATTTGGCCTTGTTTGACGTCATGTGGTCAGTTGCTCCACTGTCAATGTACCAGATGCAGACCTTGACGAACTCGCCTCCGGCACAGAGAGCCTTTTTTTGGTCCACTTGAATTCTTTCTTCTCTGTGAGTTGCATCTTCGTCATTACTGTGACCTTCCTTGTATTTCAAGGATGTGTCTTAAATTTTTCTGCACGTAAACACTGGACTTGCTGCTTTCGGTTCAGAGGATCTCTGTAGCAGTGCGGAAGCTTTCTTTTGCAAAATGTTCTTGCTCGTTATGTCTGTGGAGCTGACTGCTCTTGGGTAGTATGCTTGTTCTTCGTCATGAGGGTCTTGTTTTCTTCATTCATTTAGTTTGTCTTCTTCACGTTTGACTTGGCGCTTTTCTTCTACCAGCAGCCCTTGCTTTCACCTTTTTCGTCGAGCGTTCCTTCAAGTGTTCAAGATTTAGGATAGTGGCTCATACGCTTCTGGCAAGCCCATCAGCATCACCAGTGCCACTTGTCGGTGAAGGCGTATCCTGCCGTTGAAAGCTGGACTCATTATTCGACCGAGGTAACTTTCATGGTTTACCTGGCTTCATTCTAGTGTTGAAAGTCTCTCATCAATCAGTATATGGTAGGCCACACTTTAGCTGTATCTCTTCCAATGTATTCTAGGGCACGCATGAGCCGTTTGAACATTCCCCAATGTCGTCCGGTCGCTAAACTCGTCAAGAACAACTTTGTGCCCGAAGTTTGCGGAACGCGCTAATTGGACCCTCGCGACGCTGACGTCGCGCCGAGCGAGGTGTCAATCATTCGAACGCTCATTTCTTTGACAGAGGCAGAATGTAGCAAAGTTCATCGAGGCGCGCGTGCGGCGCGTGAGGGGCGCGAGGAGCCCGCTGATTGAACGGCTTCGCCGATGACATAGCGCCCATTCGTCCCTACATCCCTACGCCAAGCTAAAATTCATGCTTTACAGATTGTCCCTAGGCGACCTGCTGACGCTCAAAATCCCTCCGAAGTTTGTGTAAAAAGAAACCTCGTTTGTCGAAGTTGTCGCTGACGTCAAAGTGACGTTTCCAAACTTTGCGAGAGCCGTGGTTTGAGCTCGAGATCTTCGCTTCGGATCGAGGCGAAGTTAAACTTTGTCAACATGGCGGTGCAGTACGCTGCGTTCGAGCTTATCTTCCGCCACCGTCGGCGTCGCTACTGAGACCACCGGGGACGCCTTTCAACTCCCCGACGACGACTTTCGGCGACAGTACCGGCTATCGAAAGCCGTTGTGCGTTGACTCTGCGACGAGCTTCGTTCGGCGCCCGGACTTCGAGGCGGCGGACAATCGCGTCTACCATGACCGTGGAACCACAAGTTCTTTGCGCGCTCCGGTTCTTCGAAACCGGTAGCTTTCAAGGCATGGTGGTGACTGACGAGCACCTGTCAGTCTCCCACATGACTGTGAGCCAGGCTGTAAGAGTTTTTGCGGCTGCCATCGTTTTTTTTTTTTCTGCAATATCCGAAGAGGTATTAATAAGCTGGTATACAATTGAGAATGTTGGAAAACAAACAAGAACCGGGATAATTCTTGGGTACGTTCGAGTCTCCCGGCAGCCGGCAGAATTAATTCTCCGAAATTTTACTGGCAGTCGTCACTCATTGGCGGTCAAATCAGTTCATCGAACGACGTGTCATCGACAGATCGTTTCATCGGCACGCGATGTAATCACACGAAAGAGATTTTCTTCCGTTAGAGGTATATACAAATTAAACATTTTCACACCTTTATACATGTATGTGGGGTGTCCAATAACTAACCTCCTAATAAGTGTAGCAATAGACCTTATAAAAAAATGTAAACCTCGCACCTTTAAAACTGTGCGATTTTTTAAACACGTTTCTTAAAACGTGTGATAATGCACTACACCTTTTTATAAAGATGTAAAACTACAATACCCCTTCTCGTCAGACACGTAGCCAGGGGGGCGGGGCCCATAAGGCCCGCCCCCCCCCCCCCGAAATTTTTCATTTTGCTTGGGCCGCCTCTCCCCCCTCCCCTCATAGAGCACTTTGTCATGGGCGCCCCCCCCCCCCCCCCGTAATACAAAATCCTGGCTACGTGCCTCCTTCTCGTCAAGGTGTAATTACCACAGTACATTCCTTTTTTGGGGTGTACACAGTGGCCCGGGACCCAATAAAATGACTTATAAAGTAAATTACACAAACGAGTCGCCGAAACAACACGTTGCCTCTTTGGCGAGTGTCGAGGCAACTTCGGCCGAAAACCGGCTTCAATATTGGCCGGATGTACGGTTTTGCGTCTCGTCCCGACATCCTTCAGGTATGGGTGTACCGATGCAAATACACGATTTATGTCTAATAGCACTGGCACCACTGATCTCTTATTGGGCTGGATCACGGATAGAGGCCTGTATTGCTGGGGTCGAGCGGCACCACCGGCAGTCATCGCTTGACACGGTCTAATGCATGCTATAGGAGAAACGGGAAAACTCAATTTTATTACGTTAGTAGGTTGTTCTCGATCATGAAACTTCTATCGTGTTTCCGCAAATAACAGTTAATATTGTGGGCAAGAATATTAAACGCGTTAGAATACCAACCTTGTTTAAATAAACGTTGTGTGGTTGAGGGTCGAGGGCGACTTTGTTGGGCGTTAACTGTGATGTGTTTAATGAGACAAGGGCTACCGAGAGACTTATTGTGGTGTCATCCGTGATCTTGGAGTCATTAGAGCTCAGCAAAAGATAAGTTGGAAGGCCTTTACTGGGGACATTCGCATCGTTTTAACCGCTTGTATACATAGTACTTCATGGTGAAAGTTTTTTCTTTGAACTGCTGCGAGGGCTTCCGTGACAAACTGAAACTCGGAGCGTGCCGTTCAGTCGCTGAACGTGCCGTTTATTTAGCAACCGAAGCAAGCGACGTCAGTAAAGTCGGTGGTGCTCCGGCCCATTTCTTTTTCTTTTTTATAATCAATGTTCGAGCGTTTGACGAATGTCTAGTTGATCTCCAAGCACCCGATATAATCATCGCAGCACGTCATAAAATACTCGCCCTCGAGCACCGTCTACAACCTTCCTATTTTTGCGTGTTTCTCCCTTAGATTTGCGTGTATTGCCTCATGGTGTAATACGCCAAAACAACAAGGACGAAAACGAAGGGAGAACTAGACAGGACGCGGCGTATTGCCTGCTGTCAAGAAATGGCCGCCGGTGAGGCCAGTGACGGGCTCCCGATCCGCGATCCAGACTTGCACTGTGAGAGTTCTATAATGCATTGCACCCGCGGCGTGCTGCATGGAGAACAGGCCCCGGACGAACTTGCCGAATGCACCTAGTGCAGACTGATGCTGTCGCCATAGATGTTGTAGAAAAGTACCGACCTCAAACCGAAACTAGCGCCTTTTTGTTCGACGTGATGGGTGGGAATGCGGGACCGCAGTCGCTGCCATCGTTTATCTATAAACGTTGGTTGCTGCAACGTGTCACTTATATTTGCGATGATTTCCAATTAAGAAACTCGGCAGTCAGAGATATCTACAGACAGTGTAAGTTTCGAAGCCAGCTGACTACAAAACAGCATACACTTGAGAAAACTTATGGCACTGTACGCGCAAAAGCTTGCTTCGTTTTAAGCATAGTATTATGAGTGAATTACTGAAAGGATACTGCTTAAATCTAGTTCTTTGGAACATCTAGCAATACGTTTCGTAAGACTTTTTTATTTCCCTGGTGAGGACATTGAGAACGAGAGCTTTCTCAAACAAAAAACGACGGGGCAAGATAGCTGCCGTTCAAATATGACTGTGCTTGAGCCTCTGGCAACGTCTCCATGTTTAGCCTTCCCGGACGCTGAGTGAATGCGTCACAGGTTTCTGCTGTGGGAGCTTTGTAGAAAAATGTTCCACTTTTCACCTGCACACAGATGATGCGAGATCTCGCGGCCTCTGTGTTTGTCCTGGGCCTTTCATTACACACTGGTAGGTTTCAGCGTTTGTACGGCAACAAAGCGACCCAAATTTTGCAAATAAAACACGGGTCGTCGATTCCTCCCTTCGTGGAATATCAGACGCTTACAATTCAAACTCGTGTTTGAGTTTGTGGCCCGCGGGACGCGATTTCGAGCAGAATACCAACTTTTTCTTTCAGCTCCGCTGTGCGAATGCCGCCTCGTAGCAGACGAATTCCCGTCGTCTGCTCTCGTCCTCGCCTGGGCGAGGCATGACGGGATTATCGGCGCTAGAGAGCTCAAAGACAACGTACAGCGAGCGGCGTGAACGCTCGCCTCCCCGCGCTGTCTCGTGCTCTCGTGCACCGCCTAGGGATCGCGGGGGATTTTTCGTCAAAAGTTGCGAAGTTGAGCGCGCGCAGGAGGAGGAAACTTTGCGGCGTTCTTTTGGTCACTCCCCCGCTACGTCAAAAAGCGAAGAATGTTTTGCTCCACGAGTTTAGCTACCCTAGTCTAATGGCAGGACGTGAACAATCTTCTTTTATTTCAATTTTTTATTTTAGTAGGAAAATAGTATTGAGCGAGCATAATTTTGGGATATTTAGAATGCTTAGAGCCCGTCGAACGAGTTATCACCAAGAACAGACAATCTCAGAAACGTCTTTAGTGCACCTGTAAGCAGTACCTGTCTTTAGCCTTTTTGTGTGCCTGCATGTTTGTGTCCTTTTAATGCGAATAGCATTCTTTGGATACTTCACGCACTTTTCGTCTATGTATCTATCTATCTATCTATCTATCTATCTATCTGGCTATCTAACCTCTTACGCCGCGGGTCGATAAATAAATAAAAAAGACCGGCGCCGGCTGGGATTCGAACCGTTGACCCTTTGATCAGCAGGCAGACGCGCTAACCACAGAGCTATGAAGGCAGTCATTCACCGCACTCTAAACATTTGTTTATATCTTTACCATAGGACGCGCTTTACAGCGCTGTCACAGCTACCGGTGCGCGCGCGTTCCATGCACGAGGAGCTAGCTCACGCACTCTCCCTCTAGCTCACCCTCTCCCGCGCTCGGGGAGACCTCTAGCTCAGCCTCACGAGAGCGGAATGAGCCCTCGTGCATGGAACGCGCGCGCACCGGTAGCTGTGACAGCGCTGTAAGCGCGTCCTATGGTAAAGATATAAACAACCGTTTAGAGTACCGTTGGTTGAGACTAGCTGAGACGCCAGAAAGTCTGGTCGGTACCATTTTGAGTGTTTGTGCGTATGGCGCGTGCTTTGCTCGCCTTCCTAAGTGACACAAACGCACGTGCTGGGCTGCGGAGATCGTGCGCAGGGCTCTGAAAGTGTCAACAAATTTAGAATCGCCTCAAGAGTGGGCTGGCGTATCTAGAGTGTGCCGGCCACCTGACGAACGCGCATAACTCCGCACCGTTTGATGCTATTCGCATTAACGTAGATAATCATTCCCAAAGGATGGGTTCTGCTGATTTTTTTCTTCCGTTAGTCTGTTCTCCTGAATAAGTCAATGAAGTGAAAACAAAAGACAAAATGCCTTGTAGGCCCAGGTATGTACCTCACCATCCCGGAGAGCAAACAGAGGTGGCCAAGAGGAGGCCACGGCCTCACCAGGTGGAGCAGCCACAGCAGCACCTAGGAGAGCAAATCGAAGGTTAGAGAGACGAGTAACATCAAGGTCTTGATTTGCTTATACGCTTAGGACATACGGTAGCTTTAATAAAGATAAAGATAGCCACAGAACATATCCAAAATGACATGCAATGCAGTATAAATAAAGCACAATATTCTTTCACAACGTCAATCTAGCCCTATGCTAAAAAGCTATGTTAGTCAAAACATTCAACCCCATTTCTTTTTTGTAGTAATAGCAGAAAGCATGCATATGCCCAAACAAAATGTATGCTACAGTTGCTAATAGGGCGAGATTTCAGCAATGCATGCCCTGAAAATGTTTCGCAATTTCACTCCACCAGCAAATCGCTCTCACTTGTTTTAGGATTTTCAGATCATCAGCCAATCGCTTTAACTTGATTTATGATGACTCAAACTTGTGGAGGTAATGTCAGCTCTTCCTTGCGGTACTTTTAGTGAGGTGACACAAGGGCTGTGGTCACTACCATTAAAGTGGTATTGTTGCTTATGATGTTGCCACAGCCAGGCTGCTTTATGCACTAAATAAATGAAGACTAATTTTGAAATCACACCTTTAAGATATTATTTATTCACGTGCAATACTGCCAACCTTACCAACTCGTGTCGTTGCAACTACTCGCATGTCAAGTAAGCAATGACTGTCTCGTGCTATGCTGCATAAAGAAGTCATGAAATGAAGTCGCCCTGCAAGTACATAATTAGATTCGGGCCCACCAGCACTGTCACTCTGTCAGTAAATTAATTTCTGCTTTTATACAGATCAAAACACATTAACTTTTGCAACATACAGTCAGAGGCGCCTTGGGCAACGACACTGTGTGTGTGTGTGCGAGGGGGGGGGCAGGCAAACACAGCAGAATCTCGATAATACGAATCTCTCCACTCCACTCCACCCCTCCCCTCATTGAAAGGTACCCAAACATTAACCGGCAATGCAGTTTGGCACGACAAGTTGCGTCATCTAGCGGCTGCCAAATAAAACACTGGATGGGCCAGGACAGCGAGGATCGCGGGGATTGCGGGTGGGTGCATTTAAGAAACCACGTGTGAATCTGGCAATTCGGATCGGCGTGAGCCTTTTTGGGAACTGTTTTTCTTAAAAGTAAGTCCCGGCTTCATGTCTCTACGACCTCACCGGGCTCCTGTGACATCTCGCCTACTCCTAGAGTTCCCCCAAAAATAAACGTCACTACTGCTGGGTGAAAGACTGCCACAGTCACGAAGGTGATTCAAGCGTCAAAGTATACCGATTCCCTTCGAGATCTTGGGAAGCGACACGGCTACAGAAGTGGATTACTGCAGTGCGACGCATCAAGTAAGTGAATTCTACAGTAATTGTTGAAGTGAACGAAAATAGATGTGCAGGCTTAGAAAGCGGTCCGACGAACTCGTTTTGCAGACTACTCGGCAAAATAACAAATTTATACAAGTTGTTTTACGAGTCACTTAGACAGCCACACAGGCAAATATGGTAGAAACAACCAGGCCGATTGTGCTTTGCTGTGCCGTCGAGAATCAGGCGATCAGGCCTTCAAGAAGCGAGAGGCCCATTGGCCCGTTGCGGCACTCGTAATTGTACGTGGGCATAGCCGTTCGGCACACACGCAATCACAACCAAAACCTTTTAAACCTGTGAGTTCTCAAATAGTGGATTTTCGTAGCACATTTGTTTGTTTCGGCAACCAAATTTAATGCTGAGTCTGGTAACAAATGTGACGGCATGCAGAAAACAGGATGCACAAGTTTTTCTTTAGAAAAAAAATCATGCGAAGCATAAATATCCTTCTCTCACGCACATTTTGTTGCCTGTCACCTTTTTACACCAGGCATGCATATCACATTACAGCCACTGCAACGTGCGTACTGTTCTCTAGCATGCAGAGTTTGGTTCCAATTACCCACCTTTTATTCTAGCCGGGGGCGAGCGCGAGGAAACAGGAAAAGCGTGCTGCACCAGGCTGGGGCCGGGCAGGAACGATGCAGCCGTTCTGGTTGGTCTGGCACATGGCGATCCCCGGAGCGTTCCACCAGCGAGGTTCGGATCACGAACGGCGGAAACGGCAAGCCCTGGCCATACCGGCCTAGGCCATGACAATCCCGGACTGGTTCCGCAGCGAGACTCGGGCTGTGATAGCCCGGAACAGCTAGCCTACGCAGCGCTGGCGTGGGAAGGACGATCCGCAGGCCTGGACACGGACGCCGACTGCGAGCTCTGAACGACGGGCGACAACCAGGGTCGGCGGGTCCGGAGTGCCAGCTCTCGAAGACGGAAAACTGGGAAGTACAGTAAACCGATTAGTTGTCTTCTCGTTGTGTTGTGTCACTCCCTGGGAGACGAGCGAAACACATACCGATCGGGCGGCGATTAATATAGAGCGATCCCACAAGTGGTGAAGACAACTCAAAGAGGTGTCCAAATGACAACTCAATATGCTTGCCCGCTGGCTATGCTGGGTAACAAAAACTTTCGAACCGATAGCCGCCAGAAATTTTTCTTCTGAAAATCAATACATTCAGGCTCGTATCGCTCACTGAAGATCAAGCTACAAACGTCTCAGCAGATCTAATATTACGAAATTCCCGATTTCCAATGCAGCAAACACAAAAAGAAACAAAGAAATATCCTTACCTTCTTCGTGGCTTGCTTCCATGACCGTTTCTTCATCCGGGTACAGAGTGCCCAGTGTACACACGCCGTCGACGATCCCCACCACTTCTAGCGACACAAAAGTTTTCCATTCGTTTTTATTATATTTTTATCTCTTTAAGGCACAGTGTATCTTCCAGAATACATTCAATATAATAATAGTGTTTTGTAACCCAAAGCAATACTCATACGAAATGTTTAACGTATCTCAGCAGATACATTTTTTGGTTTCGGTTTCGTGGGCTCGAATTTTCGCCGCCAAGGGTCTTCCAGATACTCCGTCGGCAGTGCCGTTTATACTGAGAGAGCTTGGCCAATGAGAGCGCGTAGCTTGTTGGCCACGTAGATCAGCGGACTTTCGGCGATAACACAGTATGGCGTGTACTTCGATATGGCTTGTTCATTCCTGAGAAATTCAGCGTAGAGTTGCGCCTGTTCGCAGTCAGAGCCAGCTAACATGAGTCTTCGCTGACGGAAGTAGTCATCGGCCGCGGCTGTCATGACTAGCGCTGCTGTGGTGGTCAGACTGTCAAAATCTCCTTAAGCAGGCGTCAGGAGCATCTACTCGAGTAGCTAAACGGCTGCTGATCCGTCGGTAAATGCTCCATCGATGCTGTTTGCGTTCGTCTTCGCAAGTAGCGATACAAATGCACGGTGCACGTGGCCCGTGATCTCGAGCGGCCTTTGAAAGCAAATGGCAGTTGCAGCGCCTGAAATGAGCGGCCTCTTGGAAGCGCGAATGGCGAGAGCGCCTGCCTGTAGCACGTGCCTCGCGCGTTTCGCACAACAATGGTTGGCGGTTACTTGTGAACAACGCGTTTATCACCCAGGGACTTTATTCGTCGGCTCCGATGTGCATGGCGGCGCCCAGGACGCGTATTGTCCGCGTCGTGCTACGCATTTCGACCTGCTGTTACAAAGGTAAGCTGTACTTTGCTCTGAAATATGTTAATTTTGCATTTTTAGAAGTTCTGGATTCCATAGCGCAGACGTATTTTATCCTGAAACGTATGAAAGTCGGGCAAAAAGTACATAGTAGATATGCGTATCGTGTAAAGGCTGTTTCACATGCTGTGATTCTCGCCCGAAATCGGTGCGATTTCCATTAAATGTGCGATTAAAATCGCAGTCGCACTGCCGCTGCGGCTCTGCGATTGTTTTCCACCAAGTTGGTATTTTGCCGAAGAGTCGGTGCGATCGCTTTCTCGTCATCCAGCCGCTCATTAGCCAGCTATCATCCGCGAAAATAAATGTAGACACATAAAAGCTTCTGGTTTAATGCTTAGTTACGAAGTGTCTAGTGTTACGTCCGACGTAACCCAAGTTACGTCCAAATCTCCGCCTTCCCTAGGTTCACGGGGAGAGAGAGAGGCAGGGGGGGGGAGGGTTAGGTATACGCGTTTCAGTGCTCCGTCCGAACGTAACGCTAGCCACAGAGGCTTAATTATTAGAAATTTCTAGTTACATATTGCATTCCTAAAACATTTGTGCTTATTAAGACTTTTTTGTTTTATTTTAGACAAAGTCAAACGCGTCGCGTCCGTGTCCGAACAGCCGGCCGTTCCGACAGAAATCGCGCGGTTGTTGGAGCTTGTGAAACCAAACATTGCGATCGCACTCGCTGCGTCGGCTGTCCCTGTCGCACCGATTTTTGTTCGCACAGTCCCTGCATGTGAAACAGGCTTAAGAGAAAAGTCGCATAGTAGCTCTGTGATTTCTGTGGTGTTCCCTTCCGTGCTTAGATGTGGCAGTGTTTCGGTAGTTTTAAGCCGATAAATGTCTTGCCAGGTAAATAGGTTGGGCGATAGTTTAGGGGCGGGCGTTCACTCTGAATTTTACATACCTATGCACGAGGAATCAGCTGTAATTGTCGGGAGAAAGCTTCCTGTTTGGCGTGGTTTAGTACATCCCTATGTTGACTTGTTTACTGATAAAATTTGACGTGGTGCTCTTTTCTTTTAGGTCTCGTATTCTACTGCTGCCCGATGGAAATTCCATCAGGATCTTTCTACCAGACACGGAGTCGCGACCGTCCCTGTGTGGTTTTGATTCCGGAAAGTGGAACAGCCCTATTGAAAAAAACACCAGGCTGAGGGCTGGTGTGACTTGATGTTACACCAGACTTTTTCACAGATGTGATTTGGGACATTTCCTGGTGTTCTGGTGTGACACCAGAAATCTGGTGTGTTGGTGTGACACCAGAAATCTGGTGTTCTGATGTGACACCAGCAATCTGGTGTTCTGGTGGGACATCAGGTTTTGTTGTAGTGTGATACCAGAGCACCTGTTGACTGGGTGTTGCTTTACTCACAAAAAAGGTACAATGATAAGTTTGACAACAACGCTGCTGTCATATTACTTTATTAAAAAAAGCAAAAAAGCACAACAGTAAAACTTCGGAGGCTTTACTGTTGTAGGGAGTTGGCCGCGATCAACTGGGGTTTGTCCGGAGCCACTGCCCTGCGTCGAAGAACCGGACGCCCTGTCGTTCTGCAATTCTTGGCCTTTCAGCTTGCGGTTGACTCGTGTCTTAGTTACGCTGATCCGTTCCGCGTACCCCTCCGCGACAGAAATCTCCTCTTCTAAGGCATCACATTCAACAGATGGCTCGATTTTCTTGTCCAGCTCTTTCAGGAAGCTTCCTTAAGTAGAAGAATATCAAATGTTTCTTCAAGCTCACCGATGTCGGTTGGATCCGTAGCCAGCAGGACGCCAATCTTGTTGATGATCTTTGTTGTGGCGGCTCGCAGGGTAATCCTCTTTCGCTTCAGGCGGTCAGCGCCCTCCTCGCTCGTAGTAGCCATGATCTGGCCGTTAATTCCCGGTTTTCGGCACCAAAAACTGTAATAATTACTAGCTTTCTCTGTTGTTTTGCTACCCAAACCAAGCTCGTCGGAAGTCAGCAAAGCGCACCAACACACATGTTTTCGGCTTCGACTCACAAAGATGACTTCTTTATTTTCTCAAACTTAAACAAGAATACCGGCGGAAAGGGAAAGAAACCCTCGAAGAGGCGAGCCGGCGAGCGCCCCAAGCTGCTCAAGGCCACCCGCGGCAAGTTCTCGGGACGAGGGGGACACTTCTTGAGCACAAAGGAGCCGCCGCAGGGTTTCCGGTGACCACCAAGACGGGAGGAACACAGGCACCCCGTCAGGGGACGGGGCGGCACACAAACTAATAGAAAACACGCTCGCGGACGGGGGGGGAAGTCAACAAAAACACAACTCTGGTGTCACATCAAACTGCGTGGTGTGCACACCAAGCTGCCTGAGTGGGCACATCAGCCCTTGGTGTGACACCAGACTCTCTCAGTGTACCCATCAGGCCTGATGTGCGGGTAGACCAGCATTTATGGTGGGCACATCAGGCTGGTGTGCTCGATACATCAGCATTACTGGTAGGCACATCAGAAATTCTGGTGTCACTAGGTTCTCTGATGTCGCACCAGGATTGCCTGGTGTATTTTTCATGAGGGAGTGTCCGATGCGGGATCTAGTGATAGTGAAGTGAGTGACGGTGACGAGGAGAACTTGCCAACAAAGGGCCTAACAACAGAACTTCCAAGCGATAATGAAACTGAAGGCGGAACGCCCGTCTGTCTAGTTCTGTCAGCGTCAAGAAAGAAACAAATGTCACCGCCGCAAGTTTTTGACTGGCAAAAAGAAGACAGGTGTTTTGTAGAGCCTCCGGAACCCTCTGTTGGCCCAATGAAATATTTTCAAGTTTTCATGGATGACAAGCTGCTGACGATTGTTGACGAGACAAACCTCTATGCTGTGCATCAGGCTGGAGTGTATGGGTAAACGTTTGTTGCACTGTGTCAGCATGGTTACGCAAAGTACATATTCGAACTGAATCGTTGCATCGCCCCTTCAATTAAACACCTTATAAAATCAAATGTGTTGTGTGAGCGCTATACATCTTAATTATTTTACAAGAAAGCATGTTTTGATTTAACACCAGACATATATCCATAATGCGTGCTCACCAGGCGCACCCTGGTGTGCATGTCAGGCCAGTTTAGTGTGCCGGGGTGTGCACATTAGACTGGTCTGGTGTGGTGTAGTGTGCACATCAAGCCATTGTAGTGTTCTCTGGTGTGCACATCAGACCAGCCTAGTCTGCTTTGGTGTGCACATCAGACCACACTAGGTTGGTGTGATGGGCACACCAAACCAGCCTAACGTGTTCTGGTGGGTGCACCAGAATACGTTAGGCTGGTTTGATGTGTGCAACCAGAATACCCAGGCCAGTCTGATGTTTACACCAGCAAACACTAGGACACACCAAACCGGTCTGGTGGATTTTCAATAGGGCTGACTCGCAACAAAATGATTTATAGTGAAAACAGAAACCAGGAAAGTAAATAGGCGCACTCAACCACGCAGGCACCGACCAAACTGTCTCGTCACAAAGACTTCATCGATCAGCGCATCGCTGCCCCCTTCCCTTCCCCTTCCATCCAGTAAAAAAAAGCATCATTTCTTTCTTCGATAGCGCCACCTATGGCTTGCTGACACATTGCGCTCCGTGATTAACGATGTGGAAGGCCTCTGTCACATCTCTCATCACCTTGTTTGCTATCCAAGATACTTTACAAACATTCCACAATGGCGATTTCTTCTGCATGCTGCGACCACTGCAACGTGTGTAACTCTCGTGTGGCTAAGTGAAATCTGGTGGTTCTTGGTGTGCGTTTTTGAGAACGGCCAACTATTCTATTTTATTTCTCCAAGCCACTTAGCGGCATTCTACCTGAAAGTCGGAAATTGTGTGCTTCCTGAAGTGGACACAGATAATTGGTGTCAGCAAATTATTATTGTCCTTGCACAACGACCGACATCAAATAATTTATAATTCCATTGCCGCTCACCTGCTTCGTCAGTGCTTAGTGTAGAAGCATGTGTCGTGCTTACCTCCTATTGAGGTAATAGGGATCGGGAGCCTCTGGAGTAGTGTCGTTACTAGAGACAGAGCCCGCCGAAGATACTTCTCAATGTCCCATAGCACGCTCCTCGAGACTTGGTCAAGCGCCGTTCGGCACGAACCCTCGCAGGCCCATTAATGGGTACAGGCACCTCCGGTAGACATGGGCGGCCTCACGAAGTCATAGCAGAGTGGTCGTCGGTTGGCCGTACGCAACAACACCATGTTCCTTGGTGTACTATGTTCTCTGCGGACCTATACAGGGTTCTTCCCGACGTCTAGAATACTGTGGCGTTAGGGCTGTCCTGTTGAATTGGCATACTAAAGGGCAGCCGCGGTGGCGGTCGTCGTGCCATTGCGGCGTAAGTCAGCCTCGATTCGTCAGATGCTGCTTCTCTCGCAGAAGTCTCGGTTGAAATGCCTGCTGAACTCACGAAACAATCTCGGCAATCGAAATAAAAACCGGGCGACTGGTGGCAGAAAGTATGTTCCTGATCTCCTTCCGGAGAACTTCGTGTATGATGCCACGGATGCCCGGGAGGCTGGCGTCGAAGTTGATGCTGGATGACTCGAGTGGCGAGACGCTAGGGAGTTGTTGGTAGTGACCGGCTCTGGATACGGTGCACGTACAATGTTGGAAGCCTCGGTGAAGAACCGTTCGACGATTGTCGGAGGGTGGCGGGCAAGGCTGCCGAAGATGTTGCTCCCTCACATGAGGGACATGGGGATTCTAGCTTCTTGTCTTCTGTAGCATGAGGTGGGCACAGCCACTCGATCAGATGCAAAACATCTTCCACGAAGGCAGCGATGATCTCGTTGGGGCATCGTTCTCGACCGAGGTGGGTATTCGGCTTTCTCTTTTCGATCTTTGCTGACGAACATACGTTTCAACTTGGTATTGCGAACTTCCCATGATGCTGAGAATGATCCGTGGTTGTCATACCAGTGCACTGGCAATTTTCCCACGAAAAAGTATAAGTTCTGCAGGGGCTGGTCGTCTCTCCACCCATTGTGGCGGGGGACACGGTCATATTGTTCAATCCAGTTCTCGACGTCTTCATACACCGTGTTGCGAAAGGACGTCGGAGTGCGAAGTGCGACAGGCATGCAAAAAATTGTAGGAGCGGACGTGAATTGCTGCTACGGTCTTGTCATCCTTGGCTTAGTCGCTTCAGTTTTTATTGGCAGGGAGACCGAATTACGGTGTTCCTGGTAGCAGCGACTGGCTCGGATTTGAGGTTGACTGTGGCGTACTTGCGAGGTTTGCTCTTGCGGTACTCGCTCCTCTTGCAGAGTTTATGCCGGGCTCGGGATGGGACTTGGCTCACGGCTTGCCGCGGGTGTAAGACGGAGGACAGTCCGCCGCCCATGTCCCGTGGTCGGACAACTCGGCTGAGAAGCCTCTAGGGTGCACACAAAGCGAAGGACTAAGGTTAAAGTACCCAGCACCTCCGCCAGAATATACGATGGCAGCCAAGCATGGCGTGAAAATTTCCAGAATAGTAAAGATTGATAGGAGAAAGGACTGGACCAAGTATTCGTGATAATATAACAAAACTGGCAGAAGAAAGAATATCCTGACCAGTAAAGAAGCTTCTTGGTTTATAGTGGCATTCTGTCCAAATAACTCCTTTTCTTCGGGGTTTTGGCGGTCGGTGTGGACGAACTGAACTGAAATTGATGTGGGATCACTTTTCTGATAATGAGGCGCAGCAGACTGTCAACGCAAAGCGGCGTGAACGGGTTGCTGGATAGCTAACACGTGCGATGAAATATCCATACAGCTTGTAATTGGCGTAAGGAATGTTGATGAAACGTTCGTATCAACGAAACGTGCGACAGACCAGCGGATGTAATACAAACTGCAATACCTGTGAACCGTGAAAGTGAACGTCTACACCAGAACAATTTAGGAAACACCACAGCATCACCTAGGACGGCACGGCAACTACCAGCTTCAAAGCAGCTCTCCGGTGCGCCGCACAACCAAAGTGAGCCTTCGGTCATCTGAACGAAGGGGCACCACGCTTGCACACTGCCAAGCACAACTCACGTAATTTGCGTAGCTAAACTGTGCATCCAAATACATTGCGCACGCTTCACTGCAGATTACAAGCATTCCGATCGTCAACGAGAGCACATAAACGTCGAGTTAAAATCTATCCTAGAATATGCGAATCAATCCGAGGTCCGAGCAACACACGGCCACTCGCCTCTTTCGTGGCAATATCCCCGTCGATTACCAGAGAAATGCACACCGTTCCTCTGTATCTCCACGTTATATATAACTACGTGAGAGACGAGGGTGAACTCTGAGAGTCGCTTTAGACCGGCTTCACATGACGGCTCCCCTCGTTGAGATCAACGCATCCAACAAGCTCCGGCCAATGCTTCGGCCCAGCTAGGGCCAGCCGCTGCCAGGGCGGTGGCATCTTCCTTGTGTCGTTACGTATTTAGTTTGGTCACGTGACGAGGTGGTCACTTTTGCGTACAATGGAAGTGGCCCGGAGGGGGGGGGGGTCACTTCCGAGTGCAGACCGGATTCCTGGTTTATCGCTTTAAGCCCTCTACCTCTACCTCGTTAGTTGTTTGCAAGTCGTCTCGGCTCTTCCTCCTTGCTACCCGACAAGGCGGCGCATGCACCTGCGACTAACATCCGCAGAGCGTCCGCCATGAAATTGCTATACATGGTTTGAGATGGACACTCTCTATAATCTAGGTACTCTAACCACGCGCATGGGTCGGGTGATGAAAGGGAGGCGGTTGATAAATTCCACCCCATTGTCCGTTGGATAACCTTTTCTAAAGCTTCAACCGATAAACAACGTGGGCTTTGTGTGTGTGCTTTTATTTTGTTTTTACCATGCGGTGAACTGGCTTGCTAGCAAAATGTGTTTGTCCTCTTTGCTGGTTTATTCTTTGTATATGAAAATTAGGTGACTATTTTACGCGACTGTATTCACGTTCTCGCTTGCAATAATGTATCTGACTCGGCGGGGTAACCTGGGATAAATAAATACTACGGTAGACTCGAAGTAGCTTTTTTGTTTTGCAATTTAAAATTTAACAACGTAACTTAGAGATATAATAAATAAAATCATTCCTTTTCCAGTCACAGTCAAGAATATTGTACTTCCTGATTCATCATGGGGCATCTGTATCTCATGTTGCTTCTACTGAGTGGTACGTTACACACTTACTTTGCAATCGTGTTAAGAACACAGCCGCCGGAAGAGGACATCATAAATGCACTATTTCAAATTTTGCAGGATCTGTAAGAGACTGGTCCAATAAAGAAATTCAAGACGCAGACCCTGACAAAAAAGCTCGTGAGTGTTAGAAGTCGTAAAGTTATTATTTATAATTTTCTGATTTCTTTCTGTGATTTCGTATTTACAATGTAGGAATCTATAGAGAGAATTGCAAAAGTTTTGAAAGGGTATACCCTTTCAAAACTTTTGCATATTTTCCTTAGAACTGCCCAGGGGCGGACTCAGAAGGGGGATCCAGATGTGCTGACCCCCCCCCCCCCACCCACCTCAGGAAATTCCTGTATCCACCCCTGGAACTGCCTACTTATACCTGTTGTTACTAATGACAACCTGTGGGCACTCTTATTAATGCAGAACATATGTCTGATAAGGCCAGAACAATCCAGAACACAAGACTGGCAACTTCAGAGTAATGTCGACTAAAGAAAAACAGTCGGAATGTGTGTGATGCATGAGCAAAAGATTCTGTAAAAATAATAATAATAATAGATTGTTTTATTTTTCTCGTGCCCACAAACAACCTCTCGGTTAACAGTGTGGTGCACTAAACATACATGGAGTAAAGCCTAAAAATACAGGAAATAACAAAGTTGTATCAATAAAAGTCATGCAACATTATCATAATGCAAAAATTATTGATTAGTTCACAGACATCCAGTCACGTAGATTTAACATAAATTCCTGGGTGGGTAAAAGGATGTCGAGGTTAAATTTCTTTGAATCAAAAGCAATTTGTAACCTTGACAATGGGTTTACAGCGGACATGCAAGTTGGATGAAAAGTTGAAATGTATCGGCTCGGGCGAGAGGGAACATGAAACTCAATAGTTTGTAATAAAGCCACCGAATTTACCCTGTCATGAACAACTTTGTGAAGGAATAAAAATTCTCTGTAGTTTCTTTTCAAAAGCATATATGCTGGTGGGCATGAGTCAACATAAGAAAGCAGCTGTTATAGCTTACTGTCACATAATAAAATGCAAGCAGCCTAGGGCTAAGTACTTTCCCGCATTTTCAGCAACATGATAGGGTCCCTGCAGGTTTCCCACATACTTCTTACAGAGTGCTCACTGAATATGTGTAGGATTACTACTAGGATACCTACAGTGTCCCGCATGTCCTATAAAGCCCATGGTCCTGATCACATGGTGTGGATTACCTAAAGCCATCCACACAATGTCCCATAGAAACTAGTCCTATACCCGCAGGATGTGTGGGTTACAAAAAGCAACCCGCACAGCCTCCCACATGTCTCATAGACCCACAGCCCTATCCCCACATGTCTCACAGACCCACAGCCCCATCCCCACAGGCTGTGTGGGTTACAGAAAGCAACCCACAGAGTTTCCCACACGTCCCATAGACCCACAGCCTCATCCCCACAAGGATTTTGGGAGACCTACAGAGACCCACAGGTGTCCCATAGAGCTATGTAGGACCCCGCACAAATTCTCTGTGGGTGCTCTGTGGGCCCTTTGGACTCAGGGATATACACCCGGAAGACGATCATTTAAAAGAACATTACTCAGCAGGCAATTAAAGAAAAGGGAGCGAAGTAGCTTCCACGAGCCATTAGGGACCGGAGGTTTTGTGTCCAGTTCTAAACTCATTTCACAAAAACGCGAAACCTAATTCAGGAATATTTCAAAACCCGCTGGCATTCAAAAATTGGCTGGAATGGGTTTAGACTCTATCTGTAACCGTCGTGAATACGGTAATCGCAGCATTACATTACACCTAGAGTGACCGCCTTCCTGTCAAGAAAAACAACAAAAAACTCTTAGATGGAAACTATTAGTACGCACCCCACGAAATGTGGTTCTAGTATCACAGTAAATATTCTATATATTCCGAAAGCATCTTATACTCCTACAACTGTATTGCGTGACAGAGTGTCAAGCCGAAATTTTTATTGTTTCGGTTTGAATTAAGATTCACGACTTTCAGTTCAGTTACGGTTGAGCTCCGTGGAGAAAAAGTGAGGGCTCAAGCCTGTTTGAACCGCTAAATTGAGAATATATTTTCCGTGTTGTTTTGGCAATAGACACTATGTATTTCCGCCGTGGGACGAGTAACTATATCGAGGCTTTTTTTAAGCTTTACAATTTTCTTTAAAAAAAACCGTGAAAGCTAAACTTATGCGGTTTTTGCAGATGAGTTATTAGGCCAGGGGGACATATAAGGTAACAATCAGTAGGCTAATTAGGAAAATTTTGTGAATTAACTTAATAATAAGTGAAAATAAACAAATATGGTTCTAATTAGAAACTTGCTGGGCGTCGTTGAAAGCCACATCAATAATTTCAGAGAGACTTTGAGCACGTAGAAGCGCATTAGTGCGCTAAAGTTTCTCCTTGTTCAGCAGTAGCAAGGTATACAGATGCGATAACGTGCCTGCGCGATATTTCCGGCTATAATCATAGCACCGGACTTGCACCTGCTGCACCAATGATACTTTTAGCGCACTACTACGCTCCCCACGCGCTCAAAGTATTTCTAAATATTATTAATTTTGTGCTTTTCGATGAAGCTCAGCCACTTTCTTATATGTTCCATATGTCCATTTTCACTAAATAAAAAGGTATTGAACAAATTCTACTTAATTTGTCGCGTGATCATTTCGATTATCCCCATAAAGTATGTGCACCTTGTCGTATAACTCACATGCAAAACACGCATAAGTGTATCTTTTACGGCTTTCTTAAAACAAATCTGCAAATATTAAAAAAGTCTTACATGAAGATTCATAGTGCAGGGATCCTTACAGAATGCCTTAGCATGACCCTTGAAAACCCCACACACGTCCCCTTTTGGGAAACAGTAACGCTGACGCCTTCATTTTTCGTTTTGACTTTCTCCTTTGCCTCCTCTATTTTTTGTTCCCTCTGTTTGGCCTCGTTACGGGGTTGGTGTTAGGGTTTCCCAAAGGGGACGTGCGTGACGTTTCCAAAGGGTCATGTTAACGGATTCCCCAAGTCAGCAATGCATCTTCCTGTAATTATTTTCATCACATTGCTATACACCTGCCTGTCAGAGTATGGCGACGCCCTTGGATGAGGTCGTCCATACCACTCGTGGAAAGAACCGCATTTATACCATTCGTGGAAGGAACCGCATCCATATCGCTCGTGGAGGGAACCGCATTCATCGGTTTAACTACAGTAACACACAACAGTCCACGAACCACTCCTACGGAAACCCAGAGCGAAAAACATCCGGCGACGGCAGAGCGGTAACTGAGCCCGCATTCCACACGCAGCGTGGCGCACTACCTACTAGATAACAAGGCCGTAGTGGTCAATGAGGTGGTGTTATCAGATAAGGTACCAACGATGGGCACAGATTGGACACGATGATTGCGTCAATGTTGGGCTCAAACTTGACTCGAAGCTGAGCGTTGACGCAGCTCTCGTTTCCAATCTGTTTCAAGCGTTTGCCCTCTCTGATGACGCCTTATTATTAAGCATCACGGCTTTGTGATCTAAAAGGTGTTGCGGAGCGCCTCTTCCAAGCTTCGCCAGCACCAGCTGTGCGCGGGACTCTGACGAAAACGAAAGGGCTCGTTTTCACGAAAACCCGGCGGTGTTTGTTATAATGGAAATGCAATTAAGGATACGTCAGTAGAAATGCGTTTTTTCTACTGATGTCTAACATTTGATTAGATCAGTTGGTAGAGCGCCCCACTGGAATTCGAAAGGTCCCCGATTCGATACCAGGACCAGGCAGGTTTTTCGGTCGCGCAATAGTCATTCAGCTGTGATTGGAGATATATGTTTGTCCTTTGTCCCCTTGTTCTACTTCTCCAGGGATTATTATCGTCATGGTGTCTGCCAGTTTGCCAGCACAGGAGAGAGAGGAAGAGGTTAACGCATGCTGACGCAATGGGAGCCTCGCACGCGACACCCTCTCCCTCTTCCTTTCCCTCTCTCCCCTGTGCTGACAAAGAAAAAGACAGCGCTGGGGTTTTCGTCAAGAAACAGAGAGTTCCAATGCTAACGGATTAAAACAACCTGTAAACTCCTTTCACCCTTAAGCCGAGAAAACGGTGGGAGCTACGCGCCCGGCGGACCAGTCAGCCGCTACCCTCCCAGCACCTGACCTGGATTTTCGAGCGTGGGTATGGGCAGCAGCCTGATAACGTGGCGAAAACTAGGCCTATGACTCGCCCAAAGAGGACGTAGTTTCCACCCCACACTCAGCTTAGGGGTGAACGGAATATAGTTTTTCATTGTTCGTACGATCAACTTTTATTTTCAGGTTACAAAAGTAAGAAATTGCGTTATTTAACATCAACGAAACAGTAAAAGTTAATCTAGATTAACCTACAAAACGTCGTGTTTAAATGAATCAACATCGATTTGCTTACCTTTTCCACATATATTTTATCAAAATCGTAAGGCTGTGTCGAAGTCTGGTAGCTTACCTAAAATACACGTGATTGGTACAACATTGCAGCGCACTTTTAAAAGTCTAAATCGTAGTAGTGCTCTTGAACTAAGGAATTAAATGCACTGCATAAAATCATGGAATGGGCTCGACGTTATATATATCATAAAATATAGTTTACAAAATACGTTTTACAATATGCAGGGTGGACCGTGAGGACAAACATATTTGACACCGCCTTGCAAGATTCGAATTCCAAACGTACATACCTTAAATTGGGCAGGCGAACGTAGATGCAAGAAGTGTTATCTTAACATTTTTTTTATAGCTCAATTTTGTGGTAGTGAAATATTAGCAATAATGCAAAATCGGAGGCCGTGCACTCTATGTCCTATACCAGCCTGTTTATTGTCTGCACACTGGTTTATGAGCTCAGAACCTCGGAGTGGCTTGTTGAACGCAAAAACGCTACAAACCAATGGTAGGGGCAGGAGACGAGAAGAATAATCGTGAGAATTATGGGTAATTCTGGCGGTCATTTCCAAGCAAAAACATTTTGCCATAACTTTGGCAAGGGTGTCCGCTTGCCAAAAGGCTGGCGAGTGCGCACCGTCCGGGTGCTGCTTCTCAGGCGTGTGCCGGCAATTTACCTGCACACATTTGCCCTTGCTCTAGGGCAGCTTGTCTGTCAGGCAGAATCCGGCATCGTCATATCCGAATCGGAAAAGGGAACCAAACGAACAATGCTCGCCAATTACAGGTTCGAGTAGAGAACGAAGCCGTTCAGACTGACATCCCTTTGTGAGCCGAGAAAGATAGCAAAGAGGACGAAGTTAAATATATAAAATTTTAAAGCATGCTCCCGCCAGGTCAGCTTCCTTTGGGACAAAGCGTGTTATTACACCGCTGTAAAAAATGTATTATTAGTAAAACAGTGACGCTCGTAAGCCTTCTGGGACCTCCGTAAGATGGCAACAATTCTTCGGAAATCAAAACAATATATAAAAAAATGTAAGCACGTGCTCCAGATATATTCCTTGATTTGAACATTTTTAAATAGTGGATTGACGGGCCTAGTGGTCGTTACATTACATGGCTGGTCCTGTGTTAAACTTCTGTGTTCCGTCTTTTTTGCGCTACGGTATTATTATGTGTGCCAGCTCTGCACCAAACTTTGAAAATGATATTTTGTTTTTTCGACCATTGTGAGTTGCAGGCTTTTTGCTTTGTGCGGCCGTCTTCACTAAAATATATATTTCACAGCAAACATTTCGCATTGACACAGTTTGATCGCAAAAATATTTCCGAATAATTTATTTTTACGCTTTTGGCTAGCAATTGTGTCTTGCAGACCTTTTCCACCAAAGGGGAGGCACAACGGCGCATTCACGTCGGTCTCCTGCAAGAATGACCGTCGCTTCCCGCAATGCTTTAGGGTAGGAAACGGCGTACCATTGGGATTCGCACGATTACCGGCGACCTCCGTGCTTCCTCGTGCAGCGTTGTTCTGCAGCGCCATGATTAAAAATTCGAATTTTACGACAATGTGAAATGTGGGTCATTTTGAAAATGTTGGTATATCTTGCACGACGGGGGACGCGAGCTCTCAATGCGGGACAGTCCCGCGAGTCGAGGGACTGGTGGTCACCCTAATTTCACCCGCTTTACTTACTACTTTACTTGAAGTGCATACCGTCTCATTTACTTTAAACTTTACATTACTTTACTCTACACTTTAAGTAGACGCATTACTTTACTTCAAATATCTTTTAGATTTACTTTTCCCGACACTAGTGTTCTTATAGAATTTTACGATAAGCAAGATTTAGGTTCTCAAAATTATTGTAAACTTAAGAATATTTCAGTGTGATTTAGTACTTAAAATAACCATTCACAGCAGGTCGCTCTGGACTTTATGAGTCATCTTGATACCTTGCCAATGGTGCTTCACGCAACTAAACGCTAGTTTTGTGTTTGAGAGGATTGTTCTTGCTGTGCAATCGATGTTAGCAAAGGGTCGCACGTAAGTGAGAAGGCAAAGTAGACATTGCTTTTAGTTCAACAGGCCGACACATTAATCTTAGCGATGATATTTGCAGTGGCTTGAATGAAAATGAAATTTGCACTTATGCTGGAAAAGTTATTTGTGCTGATCAAGAATTGGCATTTAACTGCACCAAAGAAAGCTGCACCAAAATGACTCAGACCAATCACATCTCTGCTTAATGCTGTCGCTGAAGTACCCATTTTAAAGTTGACATTAAGCGAGTGGTGTATATCTGCGCAAATCACTGCATAAATGTTATTTAGTTGCGTTAATAATTATACACAATACCGAATTCATCACAATGACTCATTACTTTTAAAAAGCCATAAAATAAAGTGAAAAGACGGTGAGAGTGCAGGCGAGCTGGTGGTAGCTAATCATGTTGTATTACACCTGAGACTGCGGTGGATGAAATTGGAAGAACTTTCAGTAGAAGGAACAGACACAGAGAACGTCTCAAACTCAGCTAACCGATTTATTTCTCAAACAGCCTTTAAGTACCCGCGGAACTTTTTTCCCAACCACACTCTACAGATAAACTCCTTTGTTGCAGACATCTCGAACCGGATGGAACACGCACAAACGATACAAAACAACCCCACTTGAGACGAGGACTTAACAAAGGGACACTGCGGAACATTGCAGTGACCTTGAGATAGATAAGTCCCGAATTAACCTAACAATCGCGTCAAAGCGCACACACCCACAAAAAACAACAAAAAAAACAGACAGGTCGTTTGTAAACACACACTCAGGTGGCCTAAAAAAACATATACATACACATATACACGAGGACTTAACAAAGGGAAACTGCGGAACATCGCAGTGACCTTGAGATAGATAAGTCCCGAATAAACCTAACAGTCGCGTCAAAGCGCACAAAAAAAAAAATACACAGACAGGTGGCCTCTAAACACATACACAGAGTGGCCTCAAAAAAAAAAAAAGTACCGACGGCGTCCGTTCAAAGTCTGAGAAACTTTTTGGAGTTGCGTCCAAGTTGCATTGACGCTTTGCTTATGCAGTTTCCAATAGAACTTATTCTTATTGTTACTTTAACGACGCCGCTTAAAGTCATTTCTGTTATGGCAGGTGTTATGTCTGTTAAGGCAGGGGTAGTTAAGTCCTTAGTGGCAGACGCGTCTGAGTAAATCATGCGCTCATTTCATGAGTAGTGCTGTGAAAGAACAGTGGAGGAGGCTAGAATCCTGCAGGATATGTAAGAAGACTTCATTAAAAGACAATTAGAACTGAAATTTAACAACGAACCACGGGAAAAGGAAGCAAGAAAGAAAATAGCAGTAATCCCGTATTACCACGGGATTTCCCACAGCCTAAAGGCTCTCGCAAAAAAGTTCGGCGTGGACGTCGTGTTCTCTGCAGATTTCAGAATGAGCAGTTTGACGCCCTTCCTGTCAGGCCACAAGGGCTGTCAGAAGGCCCATCGGGAACCTTCAGTTCCTTGTAAGGAGAGAGTAGTATATGAGATACCGTTGACATGTGGATTTAGGTACGTAGGACAAACCTCAAGATGCCTCAATGACAGGTTACTAGAACACAAGAGGAATGTACGCATGCATGCGGCGGACTCCGAAATAGCGAAACACATAGAGGAATGCAATAATTGTAAAGCGCATTGGTCAGAGACAGAGGTTCTGCATAACGAGCGAAATGACATTAAGAGGGTCGTTAAAGAAACAATAAGAATAAGTTCTATTGGAAACTGCATAAGCAAAGCGTCAATGCAACTTGGACGCAACTCCAAAAAGTTTCTCAGACTTTGAACGGACGCCGTCGGTACTTTTTTTTTTTTTTTTGAGGCCACTTGTGTATGTGTTTAGAGGCCACCTGTCTGTGTGTTTTTTTTTTTTGTGCGCTTTGACGCGACTGTTAGGTTTATTCGGGACTTATCTATCTCAAGGTCACTGCGATGTTCCGCAGTTTCCCTTTGTTAAGTCCTCGTGTATATGTGTATGTATATGTTTTTTAGGCCACCTGAGTGTGTGTTTACAAACCACCTGTCTGTTTGTTTTTTTTTTTTTGTGGGTGTGTGCGCTTTGACGCGATTGTTAGGTTAATTCGGGACTTATCTATCTCAAGGTCACTGCAATGTTCCGCAGTGTCCCTTTGTTAAGTCCTCGTCTCAAGTGGGGTTGTTTTGTATCGTTTGTGCGTGTTCCATCCGGTTCGAGATGTCTGCAACAAAGGAGTTTATCTGTAGAGTGTGGTTGGGAAAAAGTTCCGCGGGTACTCAAAGGCTGTTTGAGAAATAAATCGGTTAGCTGAGTTTGAGACGTTCTCTGTGTCTGTTCCTTCTACTGAAAGTTCTTCCAATTTCATCCACCGCAGTCTCAGGTGTAATACAACATGATTACTAAATAAAGTCACAGTTATTCTGAGGAGCTTGCGTTAAAGTCGAATTTCGTGCGCGCACGTAGCTTCCGATTAACGAAGCGTATTTCCCCACGTGGCTACGAGTGACGTTTTGAATACATTTAGACTCGCCTTAATAATTCTGAAAACCCGGGGAGTACAAGAGTTCGTCTCTACGTGCCACATCCAAATCCATCCAAAGCATTCGGTGATCAGTCATTGCAAATCGTAAAGCACGCTGACATTGCATACACGACACAATGCTCGGGGTTTATTAGAATTATCTGACAAGTTTAAGTTTGTGGCTTCTCTCGATCGTGAAGAGCCACGTTAGGTAACTTATGTTTTACGTCACTCCACCGCGGGGATGCTTCCATGGCGCTGACTTTCTAATATTTATCTTTCGGCGCATCTGCAGTACTGTAGCCTCCTATAAGGGGCTATGACAGTGCCAACGGTCATCACATGACCGCACACCATGTTCATTTACCAGAGTTTGTGTGCAGAGAATTGAGACTCAAAATCTTGATATTGCTACGGGCGTCGCCGTGCGAGGACGTGCGTGGCCGCTGGTTACTGCATTGCTTCCGCGCGGAGTCTGCACGTTCGATTCGAGGAAGCGAAATCTTCTTTTATTTATTCTTTACACTTGGCGTTCTCATAAGTGCGTGAGAACATTGTAGTCTGTATCCAGATACGAATGTTCTACGCGCCGAAAGTTATAAGTTGAATGTTACGAGAAATCCGCTCGGGTACAAAAGGTGCCCCGCATGGCAAGCCGGTGTGAGTCACGCCCCAGCGCTCGATCCTGCTGTCTCAGGCCCCGACATCGACGACTGCGACGCTAGCCTTCTTCTGTTTTATGTTGGGTACAAGTTCACCCCATTAAATGTTTAGTTTTCTTCAGTTATTCGCCACCTCATCTATTGTCATTCGAGACATTTCGGCGGAGGTGCTGGGTATCGCATTCTATGCCTGTGAAACTTGCCTCTTAAAATATCTGTTGGGCACGGCCTTTTACAAATACTAAAAATCTGACCCTCGTTGACAACCCCAACACTCCAGCTAACCGCCGCACCCAGGACAACCTCCTGAATTCCGGTCTGCTGTTGGACAAGCCCAAGCTGAAGAAGATAACAATGGCCGACCTGTCGCAGAACCCGGCCGCTTCTACCATGGCCAACTCTATTTTGCATTAAGACCACATCACCCGCGTATGCACATCGCCTGCTTTGTTCGCTCTTTGCTTTGAACACCTCCCGAGAGATGGCGGTGCAACTCAGTGGCTCCTCTGCCGCTGTTGTCGGATTTTATATTGTCACGAATGACAAGTGATGAGGCGGTGAATAACTGAGTAAACTGAACGTTTAATCGGGCGAACTTGTGCCCAAAAATAAAGAAGGAAACAAAAGATAACAGTAGAGCGTCGCGGGCGTCGAAGTCGGCGAAAGAGCAGAGTCGAACGCTGGGGCGAAACTGGCTCTGGCTCGCCACGCGAAGCCCCTTATGTACACGCGTAGGCTTCTGGAATAATCGGCGTAGAAGGTTCGACGCGTAGAACTTTCTGACCTCGAACAAGCGACACGGTTCTCGAATTTACCAGAACATTACATTAGATGTCAACAAAAAGGCGTCCCCGCGGCCAGGAATCGAACCCTGGCTTTTCGCGTGGGAGGCAGGCGCTATAACCGTTAGGCCACGCGCGCGCTGCCTACTTGGCAAGCTGCGCGCGCGGCATTACTCCCCTTTAAAAAGTGCATCGCCCCGATGCAGCACAAAACAAACCAAACAAAAAGAACGGTAATCTAAAGAGTCATTTGGAACACATAAGGTCCACAGTCCTATCGAGCGTAGTACGGCTTCATGCGCACGACGTGGACGACTTCTGGTCGTGGAGGGCGGCGTGATGAAGTCCGTGTTCCGTCGGGCATCACCTCGTAGTTCAGATCCCCGAGTCGACGAAGCACTCTGTAGGGTCCGAAGTAGCGCTTCAAGAGTTTTCGCTGAGACCACGGCGGCGGATCGGTGTCCACACCCACACCCTGTCTCCGGGCTGGAAGTGGACGTCCCGACGACGAAGGTTGTAGCGGCTAGTGTCGACTCGTTGTTGGGCTTGAATACGGTGTCTGGCGAGCTGGCGGACTTCTTCTGCCCGTTGGGCAACCACCTGGGCGTCGTCGCTTCCGTCGACAGCCGGTTCGTGGGGTAACATCGCGTCCAGCATTGTCGATACTTTGCGACCATGAACCAGCTGGAAGGGTGTCACTCCGGTGGTCTCTTGCACGGCCGTGTTGTAGGCAAATGTGACGTACGGCAACACCTCGTCCCATGTCTTGTGCTCCACGTCGACGTACATGGAGATCATGTCGGCGATGGTCTTGTTGAGTCTCTCTGTCAGCCCGTTGGTCTGCGGGTGGTACGCTGTTGTGCGCCGGTGGCTGGTGTGGCTGAGACGAAGGATTTCTTGCGTCAGCTGGGCCATGAACGATGATCCACGGTCTGAGATCAGAACTTCGGGAGCGCCGTGCCGGAGGACGATGGACTCGATAAAAAATTTGGCGACTTCCACAGCAGTCCCTGCAGGAAGGGCTTTCGTTTCGGCGTACCGTGTGAGATAATCTGTGGCAACGATAATCCATCTGTTTCTTTGCGTCGATGGTGGGAAAGGACCAAGTAGATCCATTCCGACCTGCTGGAACGGTGCGGTCGGGGGAGCAATCGGCTGCAGGAGACCTGCCGGCTTCGTCGGCGGTTTCTTGCGTCGCTGGCACTCGTGGCACGACCGTGTGTAGAAGTGAACGGTCTTCGGCAGCTGGGGCCAGTAATACCTTTCACGAATTCGGGCCAGCGTACGGCTGTAACCAAGGTGTCCGGACGTCGGATCGTCATGGCAGGCTTGAAAGACCTCCTCTCGAAGGTCAGCCGGGATTACCAGCAGCCACGGCGAGTTGCTGTCCCCAAAGTTTTCTTTGTAGAGTACACCTTGTCGAATGGCGAAGGTGGGCAGGGTTCGTGAGAAAACACGGGGCACGGTACTCCCGCGCCCTTCCAGGTGCTGAATTAAAGCGCGCAGCTCAGGATCGTTTCGTTGACGTCGTGCCAGGTCGTCGGTGGTCAGTGCTCCTAGGAAGCGCTCGTCGTCATTGTCGTCGCTGGTGCCGGAAGGTGTTTCGACAGGAGCCCTGGACAAGCAGTCAGCGTCGCTGTGCTTGTGGCCTGACTTGTAGACTACAGTCATGTTGAACTCCTGTAGTCGGAGACTCCATCGAGCGAGGCGTCCTGAAGGGTCCTTGAGGTTCGCAAGCCAGCAGAGCGAGTGGTGGTCTGTGACTACGCGGAACGGGCTCCCGTACAAGTACGGGCGGAACTTCGTGATTGCCCAGACGACCGCAAGGCACTCCTTTTCAGTCGTGGAGTAATTTCTTTCCGATTTGGAGAGCGTCCGACTTGCGTAGGCGATGACTCGCTCGGTGCCTTCTTGGACTTGAACCAGTACCGCTCCAAGTCCTGCATTACTAGCGTCCGTGTGAATCTCGGTTTCCGCATCCTGATCAAAGTGTCCTAGGACAGGAGGAGTCTGGAGTCTTCGCTTCAGCTCGTCGAATGCCTGCTGCTGCTCCTCGGCCCATTCGAACTTCTCGGCGTCCTTCGTGAGGTTTGTGAGCGGTGCGGAAATCCTTGCGAAATCCCGAACGAAGCGTCGATAGTAGGCACAAAGTCCGAGGAATCTTCGCACGGCCTTCTTGTCTTTCGGCGCTGGGAATGCCGCGACGGCGCGAGTCTTCTCGGGGTCTGGGCGGACGCCTTCGTTACTAACCACGTGGCCTAAGAACTTCAGTTCGTCATAGGCGAACCGGCACTTTGACGCCTTGAGGGTGAGCCCGGCGGTCTGTATGGCTTGGAGAACAACTCGGAGTCGTCGCAAGTGCTCGTCGAAGTCAGTTGAAAACACTACGACGTCGTCAAGGTAGACGAGACAGCTCTGCCACTTCAGCCCTGCCAGTACGGTGTCCATGACACGCTGGAACGTTGCTGGCGCCGTGCATAGTCCGAAGGGCATCACTTTGAACTCGTACAGTCCATCCGGCGTGACGAAGGCTGTCTTCTCTCTGTCCCGTTCGTCGACTTCGATCTGCCAGTAGCCGCTCTTCAGGTCCATCGATGAGAAATATTGAGAGTGGCGCAGCCGGTCTAGCGTGTCATCGATTCGGGGGAGCGGGTAGACGTCTTTCTTCGTCACCGCGTTCAGCTGTCGGTAGTCCACGCAGAACCTAAGCGTTCCGTCCTTCTTCTTAACGAGCACTACTGGAGACGCCCACGGACTGCTTGAAGGTTGGATTATGTCGTCGTCTCAGCATCTCTTGAACTTGCTCCTGGATCACCTCCTTTCTTTAACGGAGACTCTGTACGGTGATCGATGCACAGGGCGCGCGTCGTCCTCGGTAACGATGCGGTGTTTCGCAACTGCGGTTTGGCGTACCTTCGACGACGTCGCAAAGCAGTCGCGGAATTCGGCGAGGAGGTTAAGCAGCTGCCGTCGTTTCGGGCCCGGAAGCTTAGGGTCAATGTCGAGCTGCGCTGGCGACGTACAGTCTTGCTGAGGTGGCGAAGTTTCGTCAGTAATCGCGGCGATTTCGACGGCGTTTCGAAGTTCCTCGACGTGGCCCACGGCTGCACCTTTCGTGAGGTGTTGCGTTTCATTTCGGAAGTTTGTAACGAGGACCACAGTCCGCCCATCCTGAAGTTCGGCCACTCCTCTTGCGACGCCTATTCCTCTTCCCAGGAGCAATTGAAGGTTGCCTTCCAGGACAACTTCGCCGCAGGTAGCTGTATCGGCCACGACGGGTACGAGAACACTTGATCGCGGCGGCAGGTTCACGTGGGCTGCGGCGACTCGGACGGCGGCTGACGCTGTTTGGGGTTTCTCTGAAGGCGGAACAGGCTTCCGCAGCGTCAATCTGTTCTCACCCAGGTCGATGACGGCGCCGTATTCGCACAGAAAGTCCATGCCGAGAATGACATCTCTGGAACAGTCTTGTAGAACGACGAATTTCACAGGGCACGTTTCGCCGTGAATTTCGACGCGAGCAGTGCAACTTCCGACAGGCGTGATGAGGTGTCCTCCGGCGGTTCGAATTTGTGGTCCTCCCCAGGGCGTCGTAACTTTTCGCAGGCGGCGAGAGAGCCTCCCACTCATGACTGAGTAGTCTGCTCCGGTGTCCACGAGTGCCGATGCGTCGTGGCCGTCGATAACAACATTTAGGTTGTTGGACACCGTTGCAGGCGCGTCGGTGCGATGCGGGGCGTTGGGAGAGTGGGAACGCTCCGGCGTTTTTGGAGGCTGTTTGCTTCCGTCGTCTTCGGCAACGTCACCTCCAGGCGTTGCCGCACTCAGTTTTCCCGGCGACGCAGGGGAGACAGGCTCTCTCGGCGAGGTCGTGGCGCTGGGGACGCTGAACGTCGTGGCGATGGGGAGCGGGCTTCACGGCGGCGAGACGACACTGGGGAGGGCGAACGTCGGAGGTACTCCTCGATGTCGCGAGGGCGCTCGTCGTACCTTGGGCGCGGGTCGTTCGGGTGGAACCCGCGCAGCCCCAGTTGTCTGTAGGGGCATCGGCGGTAAATGTGGCCGGCTTCACCGCAGTGATAGCACAACGGGCGTCGATCGGCCGTCCTCCACACGTCGGTCTTCCGTGGCGCTGCTGGTTCTGGGTGGGCGTGCGCCCGATCTTCCTGGCGTCGGGAAAACTGCGGCGCTGGAGGTTCCCGTCGGGGTGGCGCCGTATACGGGTGAGCAGGGGGCGGTGGTCGTCGGGTAGCTGCGGCGTAGCTCAGCGTCGGTGGTTCGGGAGCGGCGCTGACAAGAACTTGTGGCCGCAGCGCCTGCTGAACTTCTGCCCGGACAACCTCGGCGATTGAGGGCGAATCCGGGTTTGCGGCAGCAGGAAGAAGCTTCCTGATTTCCTCCCGCACGACGTCCCGGATGATCTCGCGGAGGTCCGGGCCGTTGCAGCTGGAAGTCGAGAGGGCAGCG
>JAZHYW010020521.1:0-79385 GCA_037355805.1 Ixodes ricinus
TGGACGCATCACAAGGGCCGCACGTGGCCAGCGTCTTCTGCGTATCTCCGATGGGCAGGTTGACGTCATCGCTTCTTGAGGAATCAGTGCATCCGATGGATATAAAAAGAATACCAGCATCTTCAGGCCTCAGTGGACACTGCAACACCGCCGTGACAATGTCACCAAGCGTGCCACTTTTTGTGCAGGTTGGTGCTCGAAAGTTTGGTTTTCATTGTGATCACCTTTGCTTGTTAGTGTTGCCGTGTCCACATGTAGTCCTTGATTGTGTACATGAATGTTTTTCAACAGCAGTGCTTTTACTAAAGCTATCCGGAGATGTGGAAGAAAACCCCGAATTGATTACGCAAGAAATGTTCAATGAAATGATACAGACTCAAAAAGAAATTCTGTCTAAGATTTCAGAGATACAAACAAAACAGGCATCGTCCGAAGCAGCGATGCTCCAAATGCAAAACAGACTACTGACAATACAAAAAAAGCTACAAAGGGTTGATGGAACTGAGACTAGACTTGAAGAGCTCGAACACTCGGTCAGTGGTCGCGACGCCGAAATAGAAACACTCGCCAGGTAAATTGATGAGTTAGAAAATCGTTTTTGACAAAACAATCTTATTGTTAGAGGTATGAAAGAAGTAGCACAGAAAACGAAGAGATATTACTAAACAGTGTAATTTATGAAGTTTTTGATAAGATTCTAAATAATAAAATAAACTCTATTGAGCGTACACATAGGCTTTGAAAAAAGGTTTCAGGTAGAGACCGTCTAATTATTCTCAAGGTTTCAGACTTCCGAGATAAACTGGCTATTTTCAAGAACTGCTTCAAGCTCAAATGTACAACAATCAACACCATCGAAGATTTCTCTAAACGTTTTGTTGAGATCCGCAAAAACCTGTGGAATTCTACGGCAGAAGAGAGAGGAAGGGGTTCCAAAGTGAAATTAGTATTCGATAACCTAAGAGTGGTCAATGCCCTTTATGCCTGGAACGAAGCCACTAATGTGAGGTTTAAGTGTCATGAGGGTCTCCTCGAGACTCGCATAGAAACCAGCCCGGGAGATAAAAATAAGTGACTAAAATCCAAAAAACCTGCGTGCTTTAAGATCATGAGCATGAATGCCACAACTATTTTGAATAAAGTCGATGTCATTGAAAATATAATCCTGGAACATAAATCTGATATCACCGTAATTACAGAAACGTGGTTGCATAAAGATGTCCGCGACTCTGTAGTAGCTCTCCCGAACTACACAATAGTAAGAAAGGAAAGAGATGGAAGAGGCGATGGAGTTGCTATCATGATTCAAAATAACATTCAGTTTGCTGCTCTTGATGAAGTACGTGACATTAAAGCATTGTGGATTAAAACTAAGCTCAATAATAGTACTCTCTTTATAGGTAGAATGTATAGGCCTCCGAATACGGCGGGAGATGTGATGCTAAAGCTTCAAACTTATATGCACTTCAATCAACGTCACGAGGACAACATATTACTGAGAATTTTAACTAACCCGGGGTAGATTGGTTATCACTTTCTCCTGGATCGACGAAAATAGCTAGCTGTGACCAATTAATAGAGCTTGCGTTTTGTTACAATCTAACCCAGCTTGTAACTGATCACACAAGAGTGACTTCAGTGAGGTCATGAATTTTTGACCTCGTTTTTATATCGGTACACTTGAAATCTTTTCTTTCCGGCTGTGAAGCTATCGAGGGCCCTTAGGATCATAAAATGGTACTTCCGTCTTTTGAAATTATTCCAAATATCACGCATAGATACTCGCAAAAGACGGTTCTAAATTTCGGGGCTGCCGATGATGTCTGCGTGTTCGATTATCTTGAAGAGTCATTGTATGACTTAACGTTTCTTTTTCAATCCAATGCCAGTAGTGACACGCTATGGAATTTCTTTACGAATATGACTAATCACTGCCTTGAGCGGTTTATTCCAAAGTATAATAAAAATATTAGGAACCATAACTCTTCGATTAAAAGGGAAACAATACACGCAAAAAGAAAACTCAAACGGAATCGAGCGCGTTCACATGGTCCGAATATCAGAGATAAATCATGCATTCACCGAATGAGTCAGAAATTTAAACGGCAAGTAAAGAAGTTTAAAGAGAAATTTTAAAATGTAACACTTAAAAGATTTCTCAGGGAGGCACCACACAAGTTTAGGTGGTACGTTAATCCCTCGGTCAAATCGCGTCGCACTAGCGGTGAAACCAATGATCAAGAGCGCACGGAACTATTGAACGCTTTCATTTTTTCTGTGTTTATTGAGGACGATGGAAACTTGCCTAGATTTGTTGACTTTTCAGATAGCCCTACTATTAAAGATAAAGAAATAAACGAGGAAGAAGTTTTGAACCTTTTACTTATTATCAATTTAAAAAAAAGCCCCGGGCCAGGCGGATTACGAAATGAGTTTTTGAAAAGTTACGACACACACCACAGCGCACTATAGAAAACAACACTCACTCCAGACACACGAAAAATAAAGCGAAATTCAAACAAACCGCGCTGACTCACAACTCTTTTTATATAACTTTGTCTTCTTCAACATTTAGCAACACTGAATTTACCAAATCACGCGCTACGATCTCCTAGATGCCTAAGATTTTTTTTCTTTTTCTGTCAGGTGTAAAGAAGGTGCACTAATACAGTTGTTAGAATTCCTGGCGATATGTTCTGCTTCAATAATTTCTCGAGTTAACAGGTTATTGTTCCTACCTAAAATTGTACAGGATGGCAGGTGAACGACGCACCCACAGTCACGGCAGTGTATGCCTAGCTGCCCTGAGTTGGCTCTGGTGCAGTTGGTTTTACGTTCCCGGAGCCTGTCGTTAAGGCATCGTCCGGTCTGACCAATATACACTTTCCCGCACGAAAGTGGAAAAGAGTACACCACCCCATCTGCACACTCAACGAACCTGTTCTGATGGTTTTTGGTGCAGCAGACTGTTCGGTGGGAATCAGGCGAGTTGCCTTGTTCACACAAGTTGCCAAGCTTATTGGGTGCAGTGAAGACGACATTGATGTTGAACCTGTTGGCGATTTTTTTGATGCCATGGGAGAACCTGTGGAAGTAGGGAAGAACGACAGGTCTCGTAGATCTTTCTCTGGCTCTTGGTGTGACATACGTTCCCTTGTTTTTTGTTTTCAAGATGTTCTCTGCTATCGATGTTAATAACGACACGGGATATCCGGCGGATGTTAGTCTTGAAATTTGTGCGTCAAAGCTTACTGAAATAAGGTGCTCACAGGATTTTTGAAGAAAGTTGTTGAGACATAATTTGACGATTCCTCTTTTTACCAGCTTTGAATGTGCCGAATTGTACGGAATAATTGGTTTTTTACCCCTTGGCTCATACTTCCAGCATATATGAGTGTGTTGTAAATTGAGCCTGAGATCGAGGAATCGGATTGATCTTTCTTCCGGGAGCTCATGTGTAATTTCCAGTGGTTTTAGGCAGTTTTTAAAAGTTGATAGAACACCGGCTACAGTAGTTAGAACAGTACTGTTCTCGGCGTCAAGAATGATCAAGTAATCATCAACGTACCGAAATACTCTAGCAAATCTGGTGAAGTCAAGCCTATTGTTCAACAGTCTGTCTTGGTGAGCGAGATAGAGATCACTTAGCACTGGGGCTATGCAAGACCCAATGCAAACACCTTTCTTCTGAAGGTACGTTTTTTTCTTTCCAGGTAATAAAGGTCGAGTGTAGATAAACCGAGAGTAGATGTAGAAAATTGTCTTCGGAAACACCGCGGCATTTTGGAAGGCTATGCCACCAAAAAAATCAATACTCTCCTCTACACATCGCAAAAGGCCATCCTGGGGCAGTTCGTAGTAAAGGTCTTTTATGTCGATGGAAAAAGCTGCTTGGTGTTCATAACTCTGCTGTGACAGGAATTGGATGACCTCGTTGGAGCTCCTAATTAAGAAAGGGTCGTCAATCGTAAGAAGGTTAAGCTTTTCTTTGAGAAAAAGGGCGAGTGATTTTTGCCAAGTGGTGGCATAGCCTTCCAATACTGCTTTCCGAAAGGAGTTCGCACCCGTCGACGAAAAGAAACGCCTAAAACAAGAACTGAGGCTCCGAACTCAACACCCGGAGGAGAACCTCAAACAGTTCATTTATGTTATAGCCTCGTACTATGACAGGATCGGCGACGATGTGACTGAGGCCGAAAAAGTCGAGCGGGTGTTGGAGCAAATGCACCCTCAGTTTCAAGACTTCTGCGCAGGTAAGACCTTTGCGAGCCTGAAAGAGCTTGCGCAGGCAGCGGATGGATTAATGGAAAGAGCATGGCGGCGGGTGCAGTATGTTCCCCCGCCACAGCCCACCAACCAAGTTGCGCGGGACCTGGCCTTCTACAGCAAGAGTGCAACGACTCATGCACCTGCTCAAAGTGCTGCGGTGGCAGCGGTACCAGTGCCACCACCAGTTGCTAGCCAGGCCTGGCCCCTGCATCCGGCATCCCTCCAGCCATCATACTATCGAGACCAGCTGAGTGCAGTCGGAGCAGTGAGAATGCTCCACCAGACTGGCCTGCACAGCAGTTTTCACCAGTACCCAGCAACCAACCAGCCTCCACAGATCCAGTGCCATCGTTGTGGTGGCATCGGACATATGCAACGACAATGTCCCACAGCTAGACGCCAGGGCTCGCCACGCTGTTTCAAGTGCGGCCAGCTGGGCCACATGCAAGCGAGGTGCCAGGGAAACTCTTGGCAGTAGAGGCCACTCCGGCGGGCCTCTACGACACCACAGTGCAGGTAGCTGCAACAGCCGGCGGCAAGGAGCCATTGTTAGAGCTTCGTATTGGGAAGTTCACATTCAAGGCGCTTTTGGACACGGGGTCGAGCGTCAGCTTAATGGGAGATGAGGCAATGGAGGCAGCCACAGCCACTGGTGTGGGTGTCAAGGAGGAACGACGAGGTCTACGTCTCGCAGCGGGCCGGTTTCAGATTACGCATTCAACTAGGTGCAGAATACACTGGCCCGGAGGATCCAGGAAGCAGCGATTCCTGCATATGCCAGGCCTCTGTCGAGACATTGTACTTGGTAGGGATTTTCTGAATGCCACTGGCATCTCGGTTCATGTGTCTCTGAACTCTTGGACTCTGGGAAATGAACCACAGACCCTAATCCCCTTTGTGCGGGACGTTGGCTCGAGGGCGCCAGTTCATCCCCGGCTAGGTGAGGAGGTGTACAGTCTACAGGAGTTGTTTGCAGAGCCTCATCAAGTCGCACACCAGGAACCCGACCAGAATCAAGACGCCCAGCAGCCCTCGGCGGAGGACGCGGTTCAGCAACATCCGGAAGTTTCGGCCCTACTTCGAAGATTTGATAAGATTTTTGACGCTCGCCCTGGTTGTACCGGACTGATGGAGCACAGTATCAACACGGGGAGTTCCCTGCCAACGCGCTGTAGGCTTCGCCCAGTCAACTCCCACAAAAGGCAGATTATGGATGCCTGCCTGGAAGATTTGCTGCACCAGGACTTGATCCAACCAAGCTCCAGTCAGTGGTCCTGTGCCCCAGTCCTGGTCGCAAAGAAGTCTGGAGGGTACCGGCTGGCAGTGGACTATCGTCCACTGAATGCCAAAACCAATGTTCCGGTGTACCCGATGCCCAGGACAGACTGGGTACTTGCACAGCTGGGCGGAGCCCAATGGTTCACGAGCTTTGATTTGTCGCAGGGCTTCCTCCAGATCCCTGTTCGCCCCGAGGATGTCCCCAAGACTGCTTTTATATGCCACCAGGGTACGTTTGAGTTTAAGAGGATGCCCTTTGGTGTGGCTGGTGGACCAGCTACATTCCAGAATCTCATGGACAAAGTACTGGCGGGGATAAAGCACAAGTTTTGTATGGCCTTTTTGGACGATGTGCTAGTATACTCAGGTTCGTTCGAAGAGCATCTGAGGCATATTGAAGAGGTCTTGGGCAGGATCGCCCATGCTGGATTGACCATCAACCCTAAGAAGACACAAACTTGCAGGCGATCACTAAAGTTCCTGGGGCACATCATTTCGCCGGGAGAGTGCCGACCTGATCCTGATAAGGTTGCGGCCGTCAGGGACTTTCCAACCCCACGAACAGTCAAGGATCTTCAGGCCTTCCTAGGATTGGCGGGGTACTACCGCACCTTCCTGCCGAAGTTCTCCGAGGTGGCTCAGCCACTGTCATTCCTCCTGCAGAAGAAGGTCTCGTGGTGTTGGAGGAACCCTCAAGAGGAGGCATTTCGTCGGCTCAAGTCCATGCTGGCTGATGACGTGGTGGTTGCACTCCCAGATCTCAACCGGCCATTCGTGGTGGAAACGGATGCCAGTGGGAGGGGCATTGCGGCTGTTCTCTTACAGGAGGCTGGAGGGAGGCTGAGGCCAGTGTCGTTCATCAGCAGATCCCTGAATGAAGCGGAGAGGCACTACACGGTGCAGGAGTGGGAGTGCTTGGCGGTAGTGTGGGCCGTTGACAAGTTCCGCCCATATTTGGAGCACACCAAGTTTGAGATCCACACTGACCACGCCTCTCTTAGGTGGATGTTCACCACGGACCAGACTTCAAGTAGGGTGCGTCGATGGGTCCTACGCCTGCAGGGATTTGATTGCCTCATCAGGCATCGACGGGGAAAAGCCAACATCCCAGCGGACGCGCTGAGCCGTTTCCCCGCCCCAGCTACAATACGCTCGGAGACAAGAGAGACTGACGACGAATGGTTCCCCATTGACACCATGGAAACAGAATACCGGGTCCGGTTCGAGGAGAATGCGATGGTCCAGGAGACCGACATCTCACCCCTCGTCAGTGCATCCGAGCTTGCTGACGAACAGCGAAAGGACCCTGGGATCATCAAGCTGATTAGCTATCTCAAGGACGGCACCCTACCGACTGACTCTGCAGAAGCATGCCAGATTCGGAACATGGCTGAGGACAGCGAACTGGACCACGATGGACTGCTGCTGAGGATTGCAGGCGAAAGAAGACTCCTTTGGATGCCCAAACAACTACGCCAAACAGTGCTCCAATTGTCACATGATCACCCTCTAAGTGGCCACCTAGGTTATTTCAAGACATTGAGACGAGTGTCCGAGAGGTATTTTTGGCTAGGCATGAGATCCGATGTGTCTCGGTATGTACGGTCTTGCCATTCATGCCAGACACTGAAGCCTCGCCGCCAGAAGCCAGGCGGACTGATGGACAGCACTTGGGCAGAGGAACCCATGGCAGAGCTGAGTGTGGACCTCATCGGACCATTGCCCACCTCAAAGCGCCAACACAAACACCTGCTGGTGATCATCGACAAATTTACCAAGTTCGTGGAGCTATTCCCACTTCGAGCTCCGACCAGCAAGGCCATATTAGAACGAATGCTGGAAGTGTTTTGTCGACATGGCTTCCCCAAGAGTATCTCTAGCGACAATGGGCGTGTCTTTGTGTCAAACCTGTGGAAAGCGTTAATGAAACACCTTGGCATCAGAGACCGCCACACGGTGCCATACCGCCCAGCAGGACAGATGGTGGAGCGGCATAATGCGACAGTAAAGCAGTGCCTTATGGCATATTGCAGTGCCCACCGTGACTGGGATCAACATCTCCCAGAGGTCGCCTTTGCTATGCGAACCTGTGAGAGCGTCACCACAGGGTACTCACCTGCCCTTTTGTGTTATGGGCGCCAGCTCCGCTGCCCTTGGCAACAAAACCCCGGCCAACTCCCTTCACCAATCAGTGGCACGCCGGGCTTCGTGGCTGATTTGACGTCTAGACTGCAGGACGCGTATGAGTTTGCTCTGGAGAACCAAAGAAAAGCGCAAGAGCAACAGCGGCGTTACTACAATCGAACCCGACAGCAGTCAGAGTTCCAAATAGGTGACACAGTACTACGCGACCTGCACACCCTCAGTGATGCCAGCAAAGGAGTGGCAGCAAAACTGGCTCCAAGACGTTCGGGACCTTTCGTGGTGGTGGGGAAAGTGGGGGCCAATGACTATCGCCTGAGGGACCAAAGAACTGGAAGACTGGCGGGACTGGCACATGTGGACCAGCTGTTGAAGTACTGCGAAGACCGACCGGACTTCGCTTTCTAAGGGGGAGGATTGTGAGGGATAGCGCGGCACCGAACGGGCCCGTCCCGCGGATGCGCGGGGGAACGGGAGTGAAGAGAAAGAAGCGGCAGTGTAGAGCGAACATACGCGGACTGGCGGCAGGTGACTCGAACGGTTTCGGAAGTGGCTTAGTGTGGATCAATACCTAACAGTACTTAGGTTTAGTATTCACACCTGACCCTCGTTAGAATACCTAGATTAAAAAATCTGCCTTAATTAGGGATGTCGCGAACCACCCCACGCTCGATTTCGATCGAAACTTTTGAACCGAACTGAGGTTTGCATTCGAAACATTTCGATGTTTTCGTACCGACCGATGTTCGAAATGGAGAAATTCGCAACTTTCAAACACAGTGGAGTTTCAAATTCAAAAAGGTCGAAGCTTTCATGGTTTCTGAACTTTCGGGTTCGAATATTTCGAATCTTATTTTTCTTGAGTTTCAATAAATTAGATTTCGAGCTTTCCTAACTTAAAAATTCAAAATATTCGAAAATTTAAATTTCTTAGGATCTGAAGTTTGAAAAATTCGAAGATATCAAAATTCTTTGGATATAAATAAAAAAAAATCGACCGCTTCGAATTTTTAGACATAATGTTCGAAAACTTCGAAGCTTTGGAATTTCTCTCCACATAAAGTTCAAAAGTTTTGAAGGTTTCGATCTTCTTTTAAAGCTAATTTAAAAAAAAATCGAAGATTTTGAATTTTCTTTATGTGCTGGAATATTTGCCAGTGCAGACTGACGTGTGACCATAGATCAGTAATTTTGACTGCCAGCCCGGGGGTGTGTGGGGGATCTTTAACGTGCATAGCGCAGTAGTGATCACACGAACGCACTGTTTTACGATACTCATCCTGTTCGAAACGGCCAGGCGGGCAGGAGGTTGAGGCTGAAAAAAACATTGAAACGACCTGGCAAATTACCTCCCCACCCCTTGCACGCTGGTAGTAATCCGATCGAACGCCACCCGAGTGACGCTGGCATATCGTGAGTTAAGTTTGTAATTCTCCTGGAGGTTCATTTTCCGGGACGGAGGAAACGCCCCGCAAAAAGCACAGAAGCCGACACAACTAGAGTTCGAGGAGCGTTCTACAATGCAAGTGGTGTTGGAAGAGGAAAAGCGGGGGAGGGGGGAGGTGGTCTAGCCCCCTTCCTCCTGCCCAGATATTTCGGACTGTTAAAGAAAACAATATATGGAAAGAGGGTGTGGTCGAGCTTATTTTATTCTGAAATTATTTATTAATATGTGTAGCTACTGTTGCTTTTCACTGCATAAAATATCGCATAGAATCATCATTTTCGGAAACTCGTTGTCAGAAGGCACTACTTGTCACATGCTTAGAGGTTCGGAAGTTCAGTTCAAAGCTATGTCTTTTCAACCTAAATAACTGTGCGATTCGTAAAAGAAAAATAAACATAACACTGAATGCGGGGATAAAAAGCTGGAGAAAAAAAATAAACTATAATGATCTCGCCGGAAGTGTTGTAATCTTGCATATTCTGAAGCTAAGAACTTAGAAAACAAGTTTCTCCTGGCAATTATATGTAATGTTTTTGGTGTTAATTTAAATGCGATACCTCAAACAACTTAGACGAACAAAAACACGTTTAGGGCATAATTTCCCGTAGATACATGTTTGGACATTTCTTCGAAACTCATATTGAATAACAATAATCACATCTTAAGACGACAGTTACCTAGGCTATACATAGATCATTCTTAAAAAGTTTAACATCTCTACCGTAAATAGCTTCGGCTTTAGCGCGCATCCAATATGGCACAAACAACAATCGTCAAAGGCCCGTCGTCCTGCCTCCCCCTTCGGGAATTTATTTCTTTAAAAGTGAGCTTGTCAGAACATTGTAATAAGCGGCATTGTCTTTCGTAAGGAACGCAGCACCGCATGTAAAAATTCGAGAAAAAAACACGATTGTACCTGACCACTTGAATTCAAATGAAACCGTCCGCCGGTCTTTCGAGGTCGACGAAAGTCGAACTTTTACCCTAAAAGTTCGAAGTTCGTCTAACTTTTGATTTTTCAGGAATCGAAAGTTCAAAACTTTTTGAATTCTCATGACAAATAAGTTCGAACGTTAGAAAATTTTTTGAATTCCTTGGCGTTGGAAGTTCGAAAGTTCGAAAAGTTCGAACTTTTTAGTGCAAGAAATTCGAAAGGTCGAAAATCATCAAATTTTTCGTCTATCAAGTTCGAAAGTACGACAAGCATCCAATTTTGCGGCATAATAAGCTCGAAAGTTCGAAAAGGATTGAATTTTCTAGCGTAATTTGTTCGACGCTTCGAAAAGCGTCGCACTTCTTAGTTTTACAAGTTGGAAAATTTGACCTGCGTCGAATTTTACGATATAGAAAGTTTGCAAATTCGAAATCTTTCGAACCTTACGAACCGCTCGAATCGATCATCGAAACTTCGGTTCCAAAAAAGTTCGCGGCATTTCTAGTCTTAATACCAACAAAACACTATGTGCTTCAGGCGAAACCTTACTAGTGCTACTTCGGAAATAAGAAGCCTGACCTATACAGCCCTGGTAAAACCGATTATTGAGTACGCAAAAATTGTGTGGAATTCACTTGCTGTAACAAATTTCTATAAATTGGAAAAATTTAGCGACTTGCTTCCAGGTTCATATTTAACAAATACGGCCACACATTTTCTCCTACAAATCTATGTGAACTCGCAAATCTCCTAACATTGAAATCGAGGACCAAGTACGAAAGATTAAAATTTCTTTTTCAAATTGTACATAACTTTAAAAGATCAACAAATCGGATTACTTCGAAACCAGCACTAACGAATCCTCAAGGCATCGCCATAACATGATCATTCGTAATCCATCTGTACGAAATTATATGTTTTAAATTTAGTTTTCCCTAGAACTATCAAAGTGTGGAATATGCTGCCCGATTCTTCTGTCTCGTCAACATCTCTTAATGCCTTTTTAGAAAGTATACATAATATTGTCGAATGTGACAGTCGTGAAAAGCCGTAACTGTACAAATCGGACCAAGTTTCAGCTTTCTCGTGAAATGTTAATACCTGTGCTGCTTTCAGTTTTGTAACTTTTTCTTGTGCGCTTTTAGGTGTATGAAGTGGTCTTGTGCAATCCACTGTTTTGTTTAATTACTCTTTGTGTAGTGGTTACTTTCATCTTTTATTTTTGTATACCAACTCCTGTAATAGCCCATTGGGGTGACAGTATCAATAAATGAATGAAATGACTGAAAATAAAACCCAGCTTGCGAGTAACTTCTCGTAAGAACGTTCACTGACTTCAACCGTCAAAGATGGCACGTGGGAAAACCGTATTTCCGACCTCCACCACCCAAGTCCGAAAGGTCTGAAGTAGGACTTCGTCGTCTAGCGAAATCCCAGTGCTAGAAGTACCAGAACTTTGAGCACTAGTAGTGATGGTTTGTTTTAAGCTAGTGTTCGCTGAAGGCTTCCAGGTCGGATCGCACATAGATGTTGTGTGTCGCCCCTCACAGGAAGTGCAAGACAATTTCCTGTGACAGTCTTTTGACCTATGCTCTTAAATTGCACCTGAAGCATCGCATATCTCCTGAGAGTTTCTCATTATTTTTTAGAGAGGTGACACTGGGGCAGTTTTCCGTGTTGTGTCTTGTATTTTTGTAAAAGATGCACGCTTTCTCGCTATCTTGAGCTTTGGTTTGGTGAACTGCAGAAGTCGGAAGTTAAGCTCGTTGATGCAGTTGCTCTTGATCCTTTTGATGGCCGGTCATCCCTGACACCAGATCTTTCTCTACTCTTGATCTCGATTATCAGACATTCGAGCAACTGCTGCAAATCTCCCTCCGCCCTTCTTCTGTTCAATTGAACGTCCTCAGATCGAGGTGTTGGTCGTGTGACATCTCAGTAGTTCTGGAAGTGCGTGAGATTGACCCAAGTTCTCCTGCTTGTAATATGGGTGGAGATGAATGTGCAGCCACGTCTTCGTCGTACGGATGAACAATCTTCCTCCGGAGTGACCAGCACGTCGGTAGAAATCCACCACAATTTCAGATGGAAGAGCCTTGATGACAATGTCCATCAGCATACTCGAGTAGCTGTCTGAGTTCATACCAAGTCCATCAAGATCACGGATGTGGGTTCGCATCTGATCGAAAAGTCTCCTCAAACAACTGGTGTCGTTTGAGTAGGTGACACTTGGAAGCGTTCGAAGCTTTGTAAGATGGTGTTGCTCGACTCGTCAGTAGTCGCCAGGGCATCTATCACCTGTAGCGATAGATGCCCTGGCGGGTCCACTAACCAGTGTCTTTAAGTATTTAACTTCTCACCGCTTGATAGCTCTTCGTTTTCGTGAACGGGACGCTTGAATTGCTGCAAAAATGGCTGCCACTCAGCAAGCTCGCCCTTAAAGGACTGCAGTGGCAACTTCGGTAGTTTAGCACAGCTCCGTCTTCGTTCTTCGCGGCGTGAGGCAATTGCCGTTGTTGATGGTCGCGCTGGTTCACCAGAATGTAGTTGCACTGCTCGCCTTGGAAGCGTGCCCAAGGTGTGGGTTGTTTCTTCCTCGTACTCATTTACCGCCTGGTATTCATTCTCGATATCTCAATCTGCAATGAAGGGCTTGAGCTTGGTGTTCATCTTCTTGAATTCTTCATGATTTACCTCCTGCTTTCTTGCTATGGCATCGATTTGAATTACATCCGCTGTGTTGAGAATAGCGGTAGCCTGTCTGACAATTCGGTTGTTCTGTGCTCCGCGAGCAGTGTTTTCTTCCGCACTTTTTTCATGTTTCGGGTAATCGAGTTGCTTAGTTGTTACGATGTCGATCCAAATTTCGTTCAAGGTTAGTCCATGGCGTTCACTAGTTCACTGCTGAGCAACTGACTTCGTTTCGTTGAGGGTTGTACCTTGCTTGAAGTCCCTGGTTTCGACACTCATTCTGTTGTTGCGTAATTTGAACCTCAAGGAATTACGGTAGAAAAAAGAACGGATTTACTATTTACAAGGCGAAGTGAATCTATGGGTGTTGGTCATCGCAGTCATTTCGTACTTCCTTTTCTTCGATCTCCATCGCCCCAAACGTTTTTCAGTCTTCTTCGTTTCCGTTAACCGCATATTGCCACGCGCGTCAGCGAGCAAGTGCGTGCGTGGCCGAGTGGTTACCGCGCTTGACTTTCGTGCGGAGGCCCAGGGTTCGATTCCTGGGAGTTCCGCGGATTTTATTTATGCTTTCAGTTTATGTTCTGGTGAATTCGAGAACATTGTTGTTTATTCTAGGCTCGAATGTTCTACGCGTCGAACCTTCCACGCCGATTATTCCAGAAGCCCACGCGTGTACATAAGGGGCTCCGCGTGGCGAGCAGCCGTCAGTTTCGCCCCAGCGTTCGACTCTGCTGTCTCGCCGACTTTCGACGCTCGCGACGCTTTGTTATTATCTTTCTATTCCCTTTTTGTTTTGGCACAAGTTCGCCACATTAAACGTTTAGTTTCTTTCTGTTCATTTATTGCTTATTTTGGTCACCACCCGTGACATTTTGGTGGAGGTGCGGGGTAGTTGCATTTTATGCCCGTGGACCGTACCCCTCCGAAGACATCCCGGCCAAGTGAGGCGCTCAACCCCGGAAGGTTACCCATCGCAGAAGACACCGACGACCGAGCAAGCCGCCATACCGAAGTCCAACTCCCGGAATCCGGATCCCTGCTGCACAAGCCGAAGGAGAAGATCCCGACGATGACCACCCCGCCCGTCGTCGTCCTGCCCGTCGCTCCGCGAACGCCTTCTCCCTTCCTCGGCGAGACCTACGAGGACGTGGAAGACTGGATCAACGAGTACGAACGCGTGGCTCGCCACAACGGGTGGAGTGACGAACAGCGCCAGCAGAACCTCTATTTCTCACTTGAAGGGACTGCAAGGCGCTGGTTCGAAAACCACGAAGCTTCCTTGACTTCATGGGAGCTTTGCAAGAACCAGCTGACGCGTACGTTTGCCAATCAACACCGGAGAGAGAGGGCCGAAGATCTGCTGCAATCCAGGACCCAGCGCCCCAATGAGAGCGTCACCAGTTTCGTGGAAGACGTCCTGCGCCTGAGCTCCCGCGCCGACCCTCAGGCCACCGACGAAAAGAAGCTGCGTATTCTGATGCGCGGCGTGAAGGACGACATCTTCGGTGGACTCGTACGCAACCCACCGACGTCCGTTCAAGGATTCGTCACGGAAGCCACGAATATCGAGCGTGCTCTGCAAGCCCGGGCCAGCCACTACCAGAGACTACCCGGCGTCAGCGCGATTTCGCAGTCCCCTTACGACCTTGCCCACGACACCCCGGGGATTCGTGAACTTATTCGCGACATCGTCCGGGAGGAGCTCAAGAAGCTACTGCCGACTGCTGAGCGCCCGGCCTCAATCTCCATTACCGAGGTTGTTCGGGACGAGGTTCAGCGAGCGCTCCTGCCGGATACCCCTGTCACCGTGGCCGCAGCCGACGAGCCGACGCTGACCTACGCCGCAGTGGCCCGACGACAGCCGCCAACTGCTCAACGTTACCCGGTGGCGCCACGACGAGACCCACCAACGCAGGCGTACCCCCGACGCAACGACGAAGTACGTCAGTACGACCGCCAAGAACAGCCGGCACCAAGGAAAACCGACGTGTGGAGGACAGCGGATCGACGACCCATCTGCTACCACTGCGGGGAGGCCGACCATATCTACCGCCGTTGTCCCTACCGGCAAATGGGCCTGCGTGGGTTCCACCCAAACGACCCACGCCCGAGGTACGGCGAACGCCCTCGCGACATCGAGGAGTACCTCCGACGCTCGCCCTCCCCCGTGTCGTCTATCCGCCGTGAAGCCCGCTCCCCATCGCCACGACGTTCAGCGTCTCCAGCGCCACGACCCCGCCGAGAGAGCCTGTCTCCCCTGCGTCGTCGGGAAAACTAAGTGCGGCAACGCCTGGAGGTGACGTTGCCGAAAACGACGAAAGCAAAGAGCCTCCAAGAACGCCGGAGCACTCCCACTCTCCCGACGCCCCCCAGCGCACCAACGCTCCTGCAACGGTATCCAACAACCTAAACGTTGTTATCGACGGCCTCGACGCATCGGCACTCGTGGACACTGGGGCAGACTACTCAGTCTTGAGTGGGAGGCTCTCTCGCCGCCTGCGAAAAGTAACAACGCCGTGGGATGGACCTCAAATACGAACCGCCGGAGGGCATCTCATCACACCAGTCGGGAGATGCACCGCTCGCGTTGAGATCCACGGTGAGACGTGCCCTGTGAAATTCGTCATTCTACAAGACTGTGCCAGAGACGTCATTCTCGGAATGGACTTTCTGTGTGAATACGGCGCCGTCATCGACCTGGGTGAGAACAGATTGACGCTGCGGACGCCTACTCCACCTTCAGAGAAACCCCAAACAGCGTCAGCCGCCGTCCGAGTCGCTGCCGACCACGTGAACCTGCCGCCGCGATCAAGTGTTGTCGTACCCGTCGTGACCGATGCAGCTACCTGCGGCGAAGTTGTTCTGGAAGGCAACCTTCAATTGCTCCTGGGAAGAGGAATAGGCGTCGCAAGAGGAGTAGCTGAAGTACAGCATGGCCGCACTGTGGTCCTCGTGACGAACTTCCGAAATGAAACACAACACCTTACTAAAGGTGCAGCCGTTGGTCACGTCGAGGAACTTCGGAACTCCGTCGAAATCGACGCGATTGCTGAAGAATCATCGCCACCTCAGCAAGACACTACGCCGCCAGCGCAGCTTGACATTGACCCCAAGCTTCCAGGCCCGAAACGACGGCAGCTGAGTGACCTCCTAGCCGAATACAGCGACTGCTTTGCGTCGTCGTCGAAGGTGCGCCAAACCACCGTTGCGAAGCATCGCATCGTCACCGAGGACGACGTGCTCCCTGTGCACCGATCGCCGTACCGAGTCTCCGTAAAAGAACGGGAGGTCATCCAACAGCAAGTGGAAGAAATGCTGAACGACGACATAATCCAGCCTTCAAGCAGTCCGTGGGCCTCTCCTGTCGTGCTGGTTAGGAAGAAGGACGGAACGCTCAGGTTCTGTGTTGACTACCGGCAGCTGAACGCGGTGACGAAGAAAGACGTCTACCCACTTCCCCGCATCGACGACACTCTAGACCGGCTGCGCCATTCTCAATATTTCTCATCGATGGACCTAAAGAGCGGCTACTGGCAGATCGAAGTCGACGAACGGGACCGAGAGAAGACAGCTTTCGTCACGCCGGATGGCCTGTACGAGTTCAAGGTGATGCCTTTCGGCCTATGCACGGCGCCGGCAACATTCCAGCGTGTCATGGACACAGTACTGGCAGGGCTGAAGTGGCAGAGCTGTCTCGTCTACCTTGACGACGTCGTAGTGTTTTCAAGTGACTTCGACGAGCACTTGCGACGACTCCGAGCTGTTCTCCAAGCCATTCAGACCGCCGGACTCACACTCAAGCCGTCAAAGTGCCGGTTCGCCTATGACGAACTGAAGTTCCTAGGCCACGTGGTTAGTAACGAAGGCGTCCGCCCAGACCCCGAGAAGACTCGCGCCGTCGCGGCATTTCCAGCGCCGACAGACAAGAAGGCCGTGCGAAGATTCCTGGGACTTTGCGCCTACTATCGACGCTTCGTTCGGGATTTCGCTAAAATTTCCGCACCGCTCACAAACCTCACGAAGGACGCCGAGAAGTTCGAATGGGCCGAGGAGCAGCAGCAGGCATTCGACGAGCTCAAGCGACGACTGCAGACTCCTCCTGTGCTTGGACATTTCGATCAAGATGCGGAAACCGAAATTCACACGGACGCAAGTAACGCTGGACTGGGCGCGGTACTGGTTCAAGTGCAAGAGGGCACCGAGCGAGTTATCGCCTACGCAAGTCGGACACTGTCCAAGGCGGAGAAAAATTACTCCACGACTGAGAAAGAATGTCTTGCGGTCGTCTGGGCAATCACGAAGTTTCGTCCTTACTTGTACGGAAGCCCGTTCCGTGTAGTCACGGACCACCACTCGCTCTGCTGGCTTGCGAACCTCAAGGACCCGTCAGGACGCCTCGCTCGATGGAGTCTCCGGCTACAAGAGTTCAACATGACAGTGGTCTACAAGTCAGGACGGAAACACAGCGACGCCGACTGCCTCTCCAGAGCCCCCGTCGAAACCCCTCCCGGCTGCAGCGACGACAATGACGACGAGTGCTTCCTGGGCGCTGTGAATACCGACGACATGGCACAGCGTCAACGGGACGATCCTGAGCTGCGCGCACTAATCGAGCACCTGGAAGGGGGCGGGAGTACCGTGCCACGTGTCTTCTCACGAGTACTGCCGACCTTCGCCATTCGACAAGGTGTACTCTACAAAGAGAACTTCGGGGACAACAACACACCGTGGTTGCTGGTAATCCCAGCCGACCTTCGGGAGGAGATCTTCCAAGCATGTCACGACGACCCGACGTCCGGACACCTCGGTTACAGCCGAACACTGGCCCGTATTCGTGAGAAGTATTACTGGCCAAAGCTCCCCAAAGACGTGCACCTCTACACCCGATCGTGCCACGAGTGCCAGCGACGTAAGAAACCACCGACGAAGCCGTCAGGTCTCCTGCAGCCGATTGCTCCCCCGACCGCACCGTTCCAGCAGATCGGAATGGATCTACTTGGCCCTTTTCCGCCGTCAACGTCGGGAAACCGCTGGATAATCGTCGCCACAGATTATCTCACGCGGTACGCCGAAACGAAAGCCCTTCCTGCAGGGACTGCTGTGGAAGTCGCCAAGTTTTTCATCGAGTCCATCGTCCTCCGGCACGGCGCTCCCGAAGTTCTGATTACCGATCGCGGGTCATCGTTCATGGCACAGATGACCCAAGAAATCCTCCGGCTCAGTCACACCAGCCATCGTCGTACCACTGCGTACCACCCGCAGACCAACGGGCTGACGGAGCGACTCAACAAGACAATCGCCGATATGATCTCTATGTACGTCGACGTAGAGCACAAGACGTGGGACGAGGTGTTGCCCTACGTCACGTTCGCCTACAATACGGCGGTTCAAGAGACCACTGGATTCACACCTTTCCAGCTGGTACATGGTCGCAAGGTAACGACCATGCTGGACGCCATGCTGCCCCATGAGCCATCTGACAACGAGAGCGACGACGCCCAGGTGGTTGCTCAACGGGCCGAAGAAGTCCGCCAGCTCGCCCGACTCATGATTCAAGACCAGCAACGCGTCGACGCGGGCCGCTACAACCTTCGTCGTAGGGACGTCCACTTCCAGCCCGGAGACAAGGTGTGGGTGTGGACGCCCATCCGTCGCCGCGGCCTCAGTGAGAAACTGCTGAAACGGTACTTTGGACCATACAAAGTGCTTCGCCGACTCGGCGATCTGAACTACGAGGTGATGCCCGACGGAACACGCACTTCATCACGCCGCCCTCCACGACCCGAAGTCGTCCACGTCGTGCGCCTCAAGCCGTACTACGCGCGATAAGACTGTGAACCGTGATCTCGTGCAACACTTGATAGGATTGTGTTTTGCCAGCCTCCGTATTTTCCCATTCTTATGGTTGTCCTGCTCTGTTCTGTTGCTTTTCGCGTGGCATCGAGACGATGCCTTTTTAAAGGGGGAGTAATGCCACGCGCGTCAGCGAGCAAGTGCGTGCGTGGCCGAGTGGTTACCGCGCTTGACTTTCGTGCGGAGGCCCAGGGTTCGATTCCTGGGAGTTCCGCGGATTTTATTTATGCTTTCAGTTTATGTTCTGGTGAATTCGAGAACATTGTTGTTTATTCTAGGCCCGAATGTTCTACGCGTCGAACCTTCCACGCCGATTATTCCAGAAGCCCACGCGTGTACATAAGGGGCTCCGCGTGGCGAGCCGCAGTCAGTTTCGCCCCAGCGTTCGACTCTGCTGTCTCGCCGACTTCGACGCTCGCGACGCTTTGTTATTATTTTCTATTCCCTTTTTGTTTTGGCACAAGTTCGCCACATTAAACGTTTAGTTTCTTCAGTTATTATCGCCTCATCACTTGTCATTCGTGACAATATTTAGAGGAGCATTGTGGGCCGTTTCCTGTTCAGGAGGAGTCGAAATTACAATTCACAACAAGGGCTATTCAGAAAATAAATAACCTTGAATAGATTTAGTTTCTTAAAAAGTTTTTAGGAATTTACTATTTAATGAGTAAGTACCAAGGTAAGATGGAGATTAGTAACCCTGTGCTTGCAATAGAAAAAACAGTAGGTCCGAGGACCTTACAAAAATATAAGACATGTAGAGCATTTCAGGGCGTTAAAATAAAAACAGTGAATTCGAACGCGTTTACAAAATTTGATTTTGTATCGTAGAGCATACTTTTTTCTCCAGAAAGCATGCTACCCGTGTCAACGCGAGTTAACGTTTAGCCGCTGTAAAGGAGGCGCCGCCGATGGGAGTGATATGAACCGGTGTTAAATTATTCTTACATCACACCTTAGTGTCGATGCACCGAACAGATAAGGTTTCGTGGATATGTACATTATGGCTTAGTCACATGGGGCATCTTTTCAATTCGCAAGAGTTTACCAAAACCGAAATTTTGCAAAGTCGTCCTTTTCGCACGTGAAGTTCGGCGCGCGAAACCTGGAACGTAATGGCACATTAGAAGTTCTCACAACCTTGTCGTGTATACCGTGAATATCGAGCGTTTCGCATCAAAAAGATAATGTCACGAAGACAAGAAGGAGGCGGAGAAGGCGAGCAGGCGGAGAGAGATAGAAGACGTCGACGAGTGTGCCTCTTGACTGGACTAACCTTCGGTATTTCACTATAGACGCTTGCAGGCACCTTTTGCATGGGCGCCGCCATAACCGACCATCACTTTTTGTTTTCTCTTATTCCATTCGCTTTACTTTATCATTGCCACAGCAGAACAGGTTCTTGCCACTTTAGGTGTTACTGTGTCCTTCTCTCCACCATAGGCCTTTGTGGAGGCACGTCAACGCCCGCTTCAGTGGCTCGGCATCTCGGTAAGACAAGAGAAGGTCGGCAATGGCGGCTCAATCTGGCACGTGTTTAAAGCGCCTAGGTATATTAGACTCCATCTTTCACCGTTACAAATTGAAGCATGCGCAGTGTGAAGAGACAGTCTGGTTTATTAATGCCACTCCATAAACTTCATAAGATTGGGCTCTTTGGGCTTACGGGCCAGCTAAGCCCGCAAAAAACCTCGAACGTCAAGAAACAGGCGGAGAATCTCGGAGTGTTTTGGATGTTTTTGCGTCACTCAAAAATAAGTCATCCCAGTCATGATGTTTATATGCAGTGCTTGCACTCATCGCGGCCATAGATGAATCTGCATCGCGCCACAAACCCGTACAGTTGCCCCGCTCTCCGGTACGCAACCCGAACGCACCGCTTCTCCGCTCGCAGCTCGCCGCCATATTTTTGTTTTACGGCTTTGGCTCGGATATTGGATTGGCTAAAAAAACTTCTCCAAAAGCTCGCCCCGCTTCAAAGGTCAGATCTCACAGCGTCCTCGAGCGGCCATTGGAGTGTCTTAAAGTGATTGAGAGGACTCGAAAGCGTTTCAGCAAAGCGCTGCCTCCAAAGCGAAGAAAACGTAAAACCTGTTCTGGGAGTTGTGCGAGTTTTTCGGTATCCTTTTGACGGGGCTTCAGTTCAGCGACATTGGGTTTCGCGACAAAAATTTGCCCAAAAGATGCATCGTATGAGCATGGCATTTTTCTGAGGATGCTGCAGTGGAATTTATACAGCAGCGAGAAGGGAGTCGCATCGAGGCTAAAAATATGAGACTCCCAGCCTGTCTCTCTTGTTTAGCTCCCTTCCAGTGCGTGATGACTGTCTTCTCCTTAGTGTCAGGCTTTATATTATATTGATGCAATGAAAAACAAAAAAGAAAACCTTGGTGAAAGGGGAAATATTAAGTTTTGTATTCAAAATATGCTGAAACAATTGGTACGAATTTCAACAAACTTAAAGCGCTCCAAATAGAAACCTCTATGGTAACAGTACAAATAAGTATAGAATTTGATCGCGAAAAAGAAGAGGCAGAGTTAATGACATTCAAACACCAAAAGCGATTTTTTTCGCTGGAATCTTGAAGAGTAATATTCTGTGAGCAGATATATAAGGTAGTATATTTTACGTTCAGTGGAACCTTTTAACTTATGGTTTTTGTAAGCATAAAAATGTTACACCAGTGCGATCTATATCAGATGTTACAATACACGAGATCCATATAAAATAAAATAAAGTTCGATAGTTTTATCGACGGACTTCGATAACATAAGTGGCTGAAAAGAACTTCCCTTGTTTTATTCATGTTTTGTTAGCGTGAACACCCAAGATATTGTTGCTCAATTGTTCCTATTCGTTTGAATTATATATCGTTAAATAAAAGTCAATAAATCCCTGTGGAACGAAGCAACGCAATGTATGTAACCTCTAACATGGAATGTACAATACAGAACCTTGGCCAAACGCTCAAACTGAGCCGTGCGTTTGCAATCGAGAAAAATGCGTAGAATATCAGATATGGTTCATGCAAAGGCAGCTTTAGTTCAGCACCGTTTTTATGTACAATTTGTAAACTAAAATGACATTCAGATGCAAACGATCAGTGAACAGAAGGGTAAACATTTCAACAAGTACAATAAAGGAGGCAATAAATATAATGTAATCTTAAAGTCTCGATAAGAAATCTTTATGAAAGGGAAACATGCACGCATTAAAAATTATGTTTTCTTGATATATAGCATATCACCACTATACTTCGTCTCATCCTACGATGGACTAAAGGCCAAAGCCACGGGCCGCCAGGTCCAATCACGTTCCACGCTAAACTGTGACACGCTTAGCATTGATTAGGTTTGGACGAATAAGGCTCCGAATTCAAAAACGCTGCGTCATTTTTATAGCTTCGACACTGCAAAGAGCCAGTACATCGTGGCTTTCTTTGCAATGTGAAATTGTTGAGTCACTCATTACTCGATCCGAACCACTGTCCTCCCATTCCCATCAGTGATCCGAGACGCGGGCACCAATACGTGCATCGAAGCGAAATACCACGCAATGTCTAAGTGGCTCGTGATTGGATCTGGCGGTTCGTAGCTTCTGCCTTTAGTCCATCGTAGGGTGAGACGAAGTATAGCAGTCCCTATGCCCTATCGCGAACGAACGAAAACCACAGAAGCAGTGACGGCGGTGGAGACGGTGTTAGGGATTTTTGGCCTTGGTGCTGCAGCTAGCGTTGTGTTATCGTCGCAGCATTCATGCATCGTAAATTTTTAACGGAAAAAAAGTGCGTTAAAAAGAAAAAAAAATAATTGTCACGTTCCACTTGAAAAGAAAAAAATCAATACTTTCGGTTTTTTTAACGCACGTTAACATATCCGTCACCCGCGATGTGATCCTGCCTCGACCGCTTCGTGTTTGTATCCAAGTAAATTAATGCTAGCACGCTCAGCAGCATCAGCGAGTAGACGCGTGGTAAATCCAACCAACCTATCCCCGTCTCTTCCGCTTTCTTGAAACTACAGCTCCGCCATTTCTAGAGCGTCGGAGTTGCGAATATCAAAGTTTAGCTATATGGGCTGGATATGACCATGTTTTTAACTAGTTTCTTGCAGCCGAAAGTACTTCCGGACACTCACTGCACTTTTCGAAGGGCCTCAAGCGAAGCAAGAAGCAGAGAAGACGACCTCGCTCGATACCGAACATTCGAAAGACCATCGAACCAGTTCGTTCACTTTGTGATTGTGTCGCGCACCAAAACAATTAGGCGCACTGACTACATCCTCGCTTTTTTCCGTGCGTGTAGTCGGTGAGGCTAAGCACGAAACGACGATGAGCTTCTGGCGCTACTTGAGTGCTCTATCAAATCGTAGAGTTTTCTGCGCTTGAACGTAATGTCAATCGAGACATAGCTGAGCGCCAAACAAAGCTCGACACGAGGCGCTCTCTAGAGCGCAGTAAACACCCTTAAACCATCTCACCCCCACCCGCCCCCCAAAAATAAAAAAAGGCATGGCGATTTGGGAGCGTGATGCACTTAGATTGCGGTAGGCACGACTTTGACGGTCGTCATATCTACGCCCGAAATTTGGCGCCAAACTCAGTGGGGAAACTGAATTGGTGCATGGGTCACGTGACTTGATTTCTTGGCTGAATATAGCGGGAAACTGAGTTTGTCTCTAGGTACGCTGACGTAAAATCACGTGACATAAAGTTTCCCGCCAAATGTAGCGGTGAAACTGAATTGGTACAATGGTCAGGTGACATCTTTTTACCGCAAAATATAGCGGGGAAACCAAATTGATTTACGCTTACGCAATCGCTAAGCCGAGGGGACGAGCTCGTTAACAGCTGCAGCTGTAAAACGCAAACGAGTTCATTAACTGAGGCTTACCGAAGTATAGATCTGAAACGGCCGTAGGAGGATCCGTTCCGTGGCTCCATCAATTGTACTCCGAGAAAGATGAGCCCTCGTTTGACGTCAGAGGGAGCTGCATGACGAACTTGTAATTTTCTAAGTTCCTAAAAACAATAGAAATATAATCTATGACCGCTGCTCAAGTGATCAGATTGTCTAAATGACAAATAATTTAATAATCATTAAAAACCGCATCTCAGAAGAAAAAAACGTTCATCTACACTTTTTTTGTATTTCCCCTGGTGGCGTGCGTGTTGATAAGTATGCGCAAGGCCCATGTGCACAGAAGTACGGCTTGATCTCGCTCGGGCAAGCGCCAAGAGGCTCCGTTCTATTCTGACGTAGAGCGTAGCAAGGCGCCGTAGTGCAGCGCACACAGATCCCAATTGGTAGCAGATATCGTGCTCCTGATCACCGTCTAATGAAAGCCGCACGTTCTGCGCTACGCTGCACTATCATGCGCTCAACGTCGGTGTATAAAGGAGCCTTTAAACACGAACCAGACTCGGCTGTCGGGTCGGGTACAAGATGGTGCCTCGCCGCGTCTCTGGCGCAGTCACGAATCCATCCGATGCTTTGCATAGATGAACGTGACACACCGTGTGTAAAAACAGATCCTTTGTATCGTGTAGAAAAAAGGAACAAGTTTACAACTAGCTCTTAAATAAAAATGTAAATGGTAGGCATCCAGGCACAACGTGTCGGAGGAGTTTCGTTTAAGTCGTTCCCTCTCAGTTCAAAATCCAGATGGATACAGGAAAAGTACGATACAGTTTCTATATATTCACATTGAGCTGTGTAATACCTGCAGTGCATACAATAACTTGACGACAATCAACAAATTGCACACTGTGGCACGCACAAACATTTATAATTTCCTCCCTTTCTATTTCGCCTTTTTGTGTAGTTCAAATCTACTGCCCTTAAGTACAAACGGTACAACTTAGAACTTAACTAGCGTGGTTACCCGACTATCGTTTTCAAATGAACAATCTCTTTCGTAATGGCAGTAACCTAAACATTTCATCCAATTTACAACACTTCCACTTTAAAACTTGTTGACAATTTGCACACTCCCAGTTACTGTAAACGACTTATTTTTCGCGGGCTCAATATTTCGTGATTTAGTTCAAAGCTGAAGTTTTGAAATATTATGCGTCCTCTAAAATTTTGCGACGCTGTGGTATCGCAATATAGATTCTAATGTGTTTACATTTTAACGGAATTGTTCGCAGGACCTAGTTTTCGCCAACTGAAAGTCATCCGCGAAATTCGCGAAAATTAGCTGCTAGCGTAAATAAAGTCGTTTGCAGTGTACTGTTTTGTCTGCACAAACTAGAGTTATATTGTTGGCATCTGCCAACACGCCAATATTGCAAGCCATCCAGAAAATACACTAATAATTTGGCTCCTCCTTATTCTGAAACGAATATATAATTTTTTTATTGATACATTTCACACCCGCTAATGAGCAGGCAATGTAGAATAAATATTGAGTAAAAAATTTCAACAAAAACAAATACAATGTTATGGTACCATTGAAACACTAATAGCTTAAAAACACCAAACTTTCTTAGTAAACGAAACTTTAAACAAAAAGATGGAAGAACGAAAGAAGGAAAGAAAAAAAAAGATCACACATTGTAAGCTAAAAATAAAAAATAATGAAGTACATAACGAAAAGGACAAGCAATCTGAAAAGGGAATCGTAGCGGGATTGAGGTACATTCCTGAACAATTCGTGCAAAGATTAGTATCTATAGCAATCTGGTATACACATAACTTCATTAAGTGATTTGGAATTCCTTTGCCTTGTCGATCTGGATGTATTAAAAATAAAGTAGTTTCATGTTCAAAAATTCTAGCTACCATTTATCCCATAAAAAAGAAAACATCAGTCGACTAGTTTTCTACGTTGCTCTGAAGAAGGTAGGCTGCTTTGGACATAACGTTCTGAAACATTTTTATGCCGTAGGAGTTTAAAACGAATCCTAACGGTTTTGTAATGAATTGTTTCTAGCTTATTCAAAATAGACTTTGGGTCCCAAACAATGCAAAGACACTCTAAATGTCTTATGTGCAACAAGGGTTGCCCATAAGGCGAGTCGTTGGCTCGCCTTTTTTTGTACACAATTTATTTATTATTTTTCGCGCAATAAGGTTGACATGTCTGCTCCAACGTGTATAGGATGGTATTATACGCCTCAGGGCTTGTTCTCTGACACTTCATAAAGTGGGACTTCTTGAAGAGAGTAGCTAAAAATATATTGATTATTTCTTAGTTATTTCCATGTGCGAGGAGGGATCGGTGGCTAAGTGGGCTAAAGCGCACACCCAGCTCGAAGCGCGGTGGAGCGAAAGATCGCGCTGCAGATCCCAGATATCCTGGGTTAAATCCTCTACCCGCTTGCTCGATCTGGATGAGCATCATACCGGCGTGCGGTCGTGTATCACTACACTACTGCGTGGACACGTTAAAGACCCCAGATTAGTAGTCATACTGAACTGAAAAAAAATTATCATCTACAGTGTAAACCAGTGTCGCCCCCATGCTGGCAGACCGAGATTACGCAGTATAAACGCTAAACATCCAATTTAAATATTTTGATTTTCACCATGTGTGCATATATAAAAAAATGAAGGTAAATTTGCCAATTTGTCGGCACCAGTTAAAACACACATATACACTACCATTTATGTGAACTTGATCGACTGTTCATTTTACTTGCTTTTAAATCTTTGCAGCTGCGAAGAACACAGATTGAAACAGAAATCACAATCGAAACAAATAAAAAGACTAGGCTCTGAAGGCGTCTGAAATACGCACGCCTCGACACAAAACCGTTTGAGAGCTTGATTTGTCTCATTCCTTGGGTCTCCCTTCCTCACAAGTGGGAACCCGAATAAGTATCAGAGCATGCATCAAGGGCCACCTCCAGACTCGACCCAAACTCCACTAGCGGCTGTTACAGTTCTGACTTCCGCCAAACTGGGACTGCAACCCCCGAGTCTGGTTCTGCTCTACAGTTCCATTTCGCTAGAATCGAAAGCCAGGTACTAAAATATCATCACGTCATCTCGGCCCTCTCTCCCAACGTGGCCGACGCTGTCTACAATGTACTGTCTATTCCGTCCACCGAAATATCCTGCGATAAGCTTAAGTCACACCTGCCTCAAAAATATAGCGCCTCCGAACATCTACGCTGGCAGCAGCTGCTCTCCGCCAAGTAACGCTCTTGAACGACACCCATCACAGTTGTTGCGTGGTATGATTCAGCTTCTAGGAGAAGGCGCCAACGAGATCGACGCCGCCTACACCCAGAGCTGTCTCTTCAGCGGCTGTCAACTGCTGTTCAGTTGGTCCTTGTGGCAGCAGCACCGCTCAATCTCGCAGGATTCCCTGGGTTGGCCGACGCGGTCATGGGGGTCTCTGCTCCGTCTGTCATCATGGCTGCGGACACAACAGCGCAGTCGGCACAACACGCCGCAAGACATCCGGACCCCGCAAACTTGCCAGGTCCGCGTCCACGAGCGCTGCCAACGCCTCGAATAAACCGTCTTCTCCGCTACAATACGTCAAGACCCCGACCGTTCTCCCCATCGACGTCGGCACTCAACATTGCTCCGACCAAACAAGGACTGCTTTGAAAAAGACAGCTCATGACGTCTCTGCTACTATCACCACGATTATGAGTCCAGGCACGTCGCTGCGAGCGTCCTTGCGCGTGACTCAAAAACCGACCACTAGAGGCGACGAGCGGTCCCGGCCTTACCGAACGTAACCTTTCCTACATCATTGACAGAACCACTGGAAATCACCTACCGGTTGACACGGGCGCCCAGGTCAGCGCCATTACTGCATCACGTGCGCTCCGTTCACGCAAGAATATCTGCTTTCTTTAGGCTGTGAACGGCTCGCCTATCCTCGTGTACATTGAGCGCGCTCTCCGTCGGTACCTCGGCCTTCGAAGAGCGTTTTGTTGGTGTTGCTGGTGGTCGACGGCGGCTGGACGATTCTTGGCGCCGACATTAATGCGAAAGCGTCCACTGTCCCATTCAGCGAACCAACGTCGTCAGCTTTGAAACCACGCAGAACTTTGGCCCAACGGCACCTAAAATCGCGTTTCCCCATAAAGCGAAGTGAAGCCGATAATTAACGATTTACGCTCCATCGACCGGCACGTGTGATCAAGAAACGAGGCTCCCATTGGCTCTCGTGTGGCGTAGTAAAGAAAGAAACCACCAGCGATGTTCGTTCAACGGCGGCGCAGCGAACGAATCGGCGCGGCCACCGGTCAGAGCGGTGCGGTGGTGCGGGAGTGGCTACCTGGTGACAGAGCTCGTTCGGGCAAACAGGGAGCAGATCCGCAGCCAAGCTCAGCACCGCGCGGGCACATCATGAGAGTGCGCGCTCGGCCGTCGGACGGGGAAACGTGGCCCTCAACGCCCCTGCGCCGCAGACACACTAAGGGATCGGAAGAACGAAATTTACCCTTTCGCATTCACAACTTATAAGAAGTACTAAGGCGTCCTAGATTGTCTTGAACACCATTCTCTCAACTTGTCAACGTGAAGACGAAACACCTATTCGACTCAATAACGAAGCTTTCGATACAAGAAATCTCCGCAACAGAAAGTACGGTGTTCGCCTCCGCTTGCACTCACGTGCAAGGCGCTTTCCAACAATCGCTCAGTTAGTTTCCCTCTTTGACGCGACTGTCAGACTGTACGAGACCTGTTGCAATTAATGTAACACATCACATTCCAACAACCGGCCACCTGTTTTATGCCGTCCAAGACGACTAGCAAAGTAGAAGCTAAATATTGCTCGAGCAGATTTAGACTACATGCTTGAATGGGGATAGTACGGCCTTCTCCCAGCAGTTGGGCCTCTTCGGTGCACATGGTCTGCAATAAAAACCAGAACAGGGGGCCATGCAGTGATTACCTCGCTCTGAGCAGAAGCACCATTTCAAGCCGGTACCCGCTCCCCAACATTCAAGACTTCACCGTCAACCTTACAGGCTCTATCATCTTCTCGAAGATTGATCTGACCAGAGTGTAGCATCAAACTCCGGTCGCGGAAAAAGTTAACCCCAAGACAGCCGTCTTTACACCTTTCGGCCTGTTTAAATTTTTACGCATGCCTTTCAACCTATGTAATGCGGCACAATCGTTTCAGCGGTCTATTGACGCTGTTGCAAGAGCCTTGCCTCTTGTTTTTCTTCTACGTCGACGACCTGCTCGTCGCAAGCCCATCTCCAGAAGAGCACAACACACAACTTTGTCTCCCATTCGAGCGGCTGGCAAAGCATGACATCATCATCGACGCCACAAAGTGTGAGTTGAGGGCACCCAAATTGGACTTTTTGACACCGTTTTGATAGCTTAGGAATTCAACCTCTACTGCCAAAGTCAACAATATCCAAGATTTTCCGAGACCAACGTGCCTCGCCGAGCTACACAAATGCATCGGCCTTGTAAACTTTTACAGATGTTTCATATCACAATGCACAAAGCTGCTTGAACCACTTGAGCTCCTCCTCCTCGGCAAGAGCGCGAGCTCTACCTCTCTTCTGCCTTGAAACGACGCAGCTGAGCAGGCCTGCGAGCTCTTGCGGAGACCACCCTTCTTCAACATCGGATGCACAACGCTCCAGCGTCGATCATGACTGACGCCTCAGCAACTGCGGTTGGAGCCGCACTCCAGCAGCGCTACGACTGACACTGGAAGCCACTTGTAGTCTTTTTGAAGAAATCAAATCCTGCACAGACGCGCTACAGCGTGTTTGGCCTCGAGTTGTTGGCCGCCTACATGCCAATGCGTCAATCCCAACACTTCGGTGAAGGAACGACATACACCAATAGGACGAACCATAAACTGCTGACAAATGTCATGACAAACACATGATCCCATCACACACCTCAGGAAATCCGCCATCTAACTTTTCTGTCAAAATTTATGACAGACATCTGACAAGTGAAAGCCGTAGACGACGCGCCTGCCGACGTTCTCAGTCACATTGACGCCCTCTCATTACCCGAACTCCCATATCCTGCAGACTTTTCTCGGTTACAGAGTCGAGGGCGAGGATATCAAGTGGCTACGATTGTCAATTATACTGCAGCTGCACGGATTCGCATTTCCAGGTAACTACCTTTTCAATTGCAACGTTACGACAGGGAATCCCTCGACCGTTAGTCCCTGCTCCACTAGGTCTTAAACCGTCCGACGTCACCGACTGTTTCTCAAACCCGGGCGTTCGGGCAACACATAGTCACAAGATGTCCATTTAAGTCTGGCCAAGCATAAATGCAGACGTCCGAGAGCCAGCATGCGTCTGCATACCCTGTGAGCAAGCAAAATTCCATTGGAACCTTGTGCCCCCGCGAAGTACCTGTCACCAACCCGACGCACGGTTCAACAAGGTACGTTTGGACCAGGTCAGGCCGCTTCCATCGTCACAGTAGTATCACTACATTTTCACCTGCATCGACAGATTTACGAAATGACCAGAGGCGACGCCGCTGCAGGATATTATCGCATCCACCTTCGCCGCCGCCTTCGTCTCAACGTAGTTCTCCAGGTTCGGAGGCCCTTTCCAGATCGTAACGGACCGGGGACAACAATTTGAGTCGTCGCTCTTTACAGAGGTTACCCGAACCTTGGGACGACAGGTTGCGGACCGCAGCTCATCACCCACAATCCAACGTGACTTCTGGAGCACTTTCACGCCATCCGAAATCGGCATGAAAGGCCCACGGGAAGCCCTAACGAGTGGCTTTCCAAAGTGCCGATCTTGCTCATTGGTGTCCAGACGGCCCTTAAGGAAAGTCCTTGAATATTTTACCGCCAAGCTTAATTTATGGCTGTCCTCTAAGGCTATCATAACATTTTTTCCGAGGCCAATACACCCTTGTCGACAAAGCTCGAAGCCCACGCCATACCTTCAGAGAAGAGTTTGAGAACCTCCGCCCAATTCCAACAAGAGTCAGGAATACCAAATCACTTTACGTTACAGAAGACATTAGTACTTCCACTCACGTGATTGTCCAACAAGAGCATCAAAAAAACCTACGTTCTCACTATCGAGGGACCGTTTTCTCTCGTACCGAGAAGAGCGGCCACCTTCGTCCTCCGCCGTAAGTCCTTGCCGAAAATAGTGTCTCTTGGCACAGCCTTGTAGAAAGACGAATTTCACAGGGCACGTCTAGCTGTGAATCTCGACTGGGGCAGTGCATCATCCCATCGGACATAACAAGGCGCGGCCTCCCGGCGTTGCCGCACTTTGTTTTCCCATTGATGGCAGGTGCGCTCAATCTTTCACTGCGGTGCCGACGAAGCGGCGATGCCGGTCGATTGGTATGGTGAGCGGGATCCCCAGAAAGATCCTGCACTAAAGACGGCGGACGGCAAAAGTACTTCTCGATGTCCCTTGGTCGTTCTCCCAGACAGGGCCGAGGGTCGTTCGGCGGAAATCCTCGCAGTCCGAGTTGGAGGTTGGGGCACCTTCGGTAAACGTGGTCAGCCTCCCCGCAGTGGAAGCACATTCGGGCGTTCGTCAGCCGTGCGCCACTCGTCGGTCATTCGACGACGACACTGCCCCTAGCGGAGGGTTATTAGACTAGCTCAGTTCAAAACGCCTCATATAACGCTGCATACACGAGCAGTACCTCCCCTCACTCACCACGACTCGCCTCCTGTTGTTCGACGCGCAGGACGGCTGCTACGGTAACTGCAGTGTATTTTATGAAATACGTACGTTTCGAAGCGCAGCGTCTAGACTGCGTTCCACCGCACTCTATGGAACACAAAGGTCGTAAGCGAACATTTAGATGGCGCTTGAAACGACGGGAGGCGGATTGAATTGAGTAAGGGGGTACCTTCTTACGCAGGAGTTCCACAACTGAGTTAATCTAGTAACGTTGACTGTGGCGAAGTCATGACGTCATTTGCCCGCTGCCCCAAGACGTTGTGGTAGGCAGCTATGCGCGCCAACGGTCGCCCGTTCACGTTGCCTCGCGTCAGTCTTGTTTCTGATCTTCCGTGGCAGAAGAGCCGGTTTGCGACCTCGAACACCTCCTCTCGTGGTGTTGAGCAAAAGCGTAGGGATGCTAATCGCACGGTTTGGGTTTAATGTTCGCTCAGCCGTTTAGCCAAGCTTGCCTGTTACTATTGCTTACTCCTAATTATGAGGACGTGTATGATTATTTATAACACGGAGTGCCCTATACTTGAATGCTTATGGGTTGCCTACTATTGGCTTTGCGTTATATTTGTTGCCTTGGCCCGTGTGTAAAGCGTTTTCGTCAAACTTGAGCGTTGCACTTCTCGCATCAAATCAAGCCCATAAACAAATTGAGAACCTTTGAAACTGAACCCGCCGCACGTTCAACAGTACGAAAGTTATATAGCAGTGCAGCCTAGTGTTTGTGGCGCCGTTCCTGTCCAGCCGGCAGTTTCGGTTTCGCTGTTTAGTCCTCGAAGCAAAACTTTGAAATCAAATAATATAAACGAGTTAATTTTCGCGGTGTCTTAATTTCTCGCGACTTCGAAAATATCGGGAAAAATTCGTGCCGCACATATCATCAACCCATCTTAACTAGTTTCCTCGCATGTCTCTATAAATTCCAACATTTAGTGCCTCTCGTATATTGCCGAAATTACACTTCGTTAAATTCGCGAAATACTGAAGTCGCGAAAGAGTCGTTTAAAGCATCTACAAAAAATATACGCAATGGGGAAGAAAAAAGGTTTATTTCGGAATCGCTGCATTCTTTCGTTATTTTAACTTCCATAACCGCAAAGTGAAAAAAAATAATGCGAAGTTACTTTTTGTTTTTAAATGTTTCAATATTATTTCATGACATTTTGTGCTTTCTTACCTGAACAGAATGGTAATGGATGCTCCAAATCTTCCGGTTCCCGAGCTGCCATGTTGCACAGTAACATAAAACATTGCATAATGGCGTATCTGGAGTCCCCACCATGATTTAAAAGTCTGCATTCCAATGGATTGTCTGAGTTGATGGGCGGCAAGTGGTGTTCCGCTGAAGTAAAAGATTGCACAATCAACCTCCAAATCATCTGTGTGGTGACTTTTTGAATACTGTGTTTTTAGTCAGGCTAGACAAAACCAACGTAGGTCTAGACCGTTGTTAAGGTTTAGAACACAAAGAAAGTTGATATCGACTTAGAAGCAGTCCTTCAAAATGCCACTGACCACGAAATTTGGGCCAAAGTTTCGTACAATGTCAAAAGCTGCCGCAAGAGTCGCTCCGAATTGTCGATCTTATTTGCTGTGGAACTTGATGTCACTCAAAAGCAGATATAGAACACGACAATGAGCCAGAAGCCTGTGTTCACTAGAGCAGTGAACCAGCGAGCCGATTGACGATCTCGGCAGTTTGGTGAACGACCTATTGAATCGAGCCATGTAATTATATGTAGAAATATTAAATAAATACGTAGGACCTGACCTCAGTCACTAGATTTCCTGTGACCGGGATGAATAGACTGGATTAGATTATGGCGCACGAAACCTTTGTATACTGTGATCACAGTCTAAAAGACCGGATCTAGCCAGAAAACAAACAAACAAATAATAAAGCACAAAGCACTATTGGCGTTGCATCATTTCCTCTTCGCAATTTTTTCCCACCAGTTTTTCTGGTCTACAATTCGTGATTTCTACAGCCTTGCGGGCACAAGCAGTATCACAATGAATATCAGTTTGCGCAATGCCGCTAGACGTCATTTGTTCCTGTCGCACGAACTCTCTGATCAACAGTGCAACGTCATATTCATTCACATCGGGAGGCACGAGTGGCCTCACCTCACAGAAATTCCTCACCATGTAGAAGGCTGTTTCCCTCATACGCCGCGGGCGCAGCTGACCAAGCAGACAGCGTGCCCGTGGCCTAACGGTTATCGCGCTTGCCTTCTACGCAAAAGGCCAGGGTTCGATTCCTTGTCGTGTCTACACATTTTTGATAATGCTCTAATGTGATGTTCTGATGAATTCGAGATCCGTCCTGCTGATTCGAGGTTAGAATGTTCCGCACACCTAACCTTCTACGCTGCATGTTCCAGAAGCACACGCGGGTACAAAAGGGGCTCCGCGTGGCAAGCCGAGTCAGTCTCTTGCCCAAGCGATTGACTCTGTTGCTACGCCGACGTCGACGCCCGCGACGCTCTGTTGTTATCTTCTATTTCCTTTTGTTTTGGGCACACCCATACAAAAATGGTCTATGGTCGGCTATAGAAAATCCTTTGTATGGCCGGCTATAGCAAATTGGCCCAATTAGCTATAGCCGCTTCTATGGCTGTCTATAGCTTTTCCTATGGTCTCCCCTATGGTTGTCTATAGCTTTTTCAATAGAAATTTCGCTATCGAATTTTGTATGGTTTAATCTATGGGTCTCTTTAGAAAGGATGCTATAGCCGCCTATGGCTTTTCTTTTGGTTCCTTTGGTCGTCTATAGCTTCTTGTAAGGTCTGCTATAGAGATCTCTATGGCTTACTTTATGGATCTCTTTAGACACCGTGCTATAGCTGCCCATGGCTTTTCCTATGGTTTCTTTAGCCGCCTATTGCTCTTTGTATGGTCCGCTATAGCTCATTCTATAGTTTGTCCTATGGTTCTCTATACCCATCGTGCTACAGCTGCCTATGGCATTTCCTATGGTTCCTTTAGCCGCCTATAGCTTTTTGTATGGTCTGCTATAGAGATCTCTATGGCTTACTCTATGGATCATTTTAGACACCGTGCTATAGCTGCCTATGGCTTTTCCTATGGTTTCTTTAGCCGCCTATTGCTCTTTGTATAGTCCGCTATAGCTCATTCTATAGTTCGTCCTATGGTTCTCTATACCCATTGTGCTACAGCTGCCTATGGTATTTCCTATCGTTCCTTTAGCCGCCTATAGATTTTTGTATGGTCTGCTATAGAGATCTCTATGGCTCACTCTATGGATCTTTTTAGACACCGTGCTATAGTAGCCTATGGCTTTTCCTATGGTTTCTTTAGCCGCCTATTGCTCTTTGTATGGTCCGCTATAGCTCATTCTATAGTTCGTCCTATGGTTCTCTATACCCATCGTGCTACAGCTGCCTATGGCATTTCCTATGGTTCCTTTAGCCGCCTATAGCTTCTTGTATGGTCTGCTATAGAGATCTCTATGGCTTACTCTATGGATCTTTTTAGACACCGTGCAATAGCAGCCTGTGGCTCTTTCTATGGTTTGCTATAGCTTCTTCTAGAGCTCGTCTTATGGGTCTCTTTACCATCGTGCTATAGCTGCCTGTAGTTTTTCTTTTTACCGCAATCGTATGAAATGTGAAACAAATTATTTGTTGTCACTGTACACCTTTAAAAAAACCTGTAAGACGTGTCGAACTTCATAACACCATTTAAAACGAAGAGCTAACATTTCAACAAAAAAACAACAACAAAACACAAATGCACTTACCCAGGTGTTTGCAAAAGCACAGGTAAACAGACACAATGAATTGTTTTCAAATCTTTTAGAAGTTTATTACACACAGCCCATTCTGTAGACAAGCACAAACTAAGCAATCTGTCATATGTGAAGAGGTACTACTGAGGTGTTATACAACTTAGAATATTGCAAAGCAAACAAGAACCAAAGAACCTGGGTAGTGTCTAGTCTCCCGGCAGCCGGCCGAATTCCCCCCCCCGAAATTCCACTGCCAGTCGCCACTCATTGGCGCTGCAATCAGTTCATCGAATGACGTTTCATCGACAGATCGTTTCATCAACACGTGATGTTTATAAACAACCCAATAATATATATATATATATTTTTTTGTAACGAGTTGCTGCAGACTCGCCAAGAAGTGGCGTGAACGGGTGGGCTGAATCGATGAGCACGCGCCTCAGGAATACAGGCGCGACGAAATGTCCCTGCAGCGTGCAATTCGCGTAATGTGTGTCGACGAAACGTTAGTGTCGACTAAACGTGTGTCCAGGAAACGTTATCCACGAAAAGGTGTCCATGGTACGTGTTTTCACAAAACGCAGAAAGAATAAGAAAGTCAGTATTCTAACTGCAATTTTCACATGATTTCAGACAGCTAATTGGCAGGCGACTGCGGTAGAATTTCGGGGAAATTATTCTCCCAGCGGTCAGAAGATAGGCACTGCCAGGAGATAGACACTACAGAACGGTCAATTGTCGCCGAGTAGGTTGCAGCGCACTTACGTTGAAAATACCGGACTTGAAAGATGTAATCCGAGATTGTCGACACGGGCACTGCAGAAAAACCACTCAAACACAAAACCGAGAAGGAAGGGATCCGTGCAGATTCACCACGATTTAGCACAAGCTGTCATTTGCCGAACGGAGCACTGGACGCATCACAAGAATGTCTTGGGCTTCTTTGAAGAAATCGCTTGTTGCCGACATACGGGTAGGACTTTTCGATCGAGATACCCTTTACCATAGAAGCGAAACCCACCGCAGCCCCGCGGGCCGCACGACACGCGAAACTAGGTCCGCAAGCAGGCATTCTGGCATTGCCCACGGCTAATGCGTCATCCGTCAAACCACGTGATCACGCTCCTTCCGTTACATGCGCACAGAGAGCGGAGTCAAGCGATGAAAAGTCCACGGTTTATTGGTCCGCCGAGTGCGCACCTTCTACAATGCTTTCAGCTTAGGGAGAGAGAGAAAACAGAGGAGTTGAGAAGCAGAGCTCCTTCAAGGCCAGAACGGGGGTGCGATCACAAAGGCTAATCTTCAGGGGCATACCAACAATGAACACAACGAGAGAATGTGTCACTTATATCCTGTTGACAGTTCGACCCAAGGTTGATAGTGCAGTGGATGCTATGTGTGGCCTTGGGCTTAAGGCTGGTGCCGTGTTCAGCGTTATCACCAGCTTCGAGACTGTTGTCACGTGACCCTAACCGGAGACACGATTGGCCTCAAACACGCATAGCGTCTGCTCTGCTGTCACTACCGAGTGAAAAGGACAGCTCCAAGAAGGCCAGCTTTTGGACTTCCAAAGCTGCACTTCCCAGAAGTGACCCGAAACGGGGCAGGTTTGAAGATATCATATTTTACGCCGTGTAACCCACATTAGAAGTTAAAATGAAGAATTAATGGCGAATACATTTTTTGCGCAGGATGTCCACAAATAAATAAATAAATAAGTATATATATATATATATATATATATTTTTTTTTACTAAGCAATTTTGAATTATGTGTACACTGTTAGGTTTGCATTTTTTAACTTCAATTTTGGGAATCTTTGCATCGTTGTGGCATTTCTGATTGCATGGTTTAAGAAATTTTTGCCGTAATACGTTTTTTATCCGTGAGTTCAGTCTATAGCACTGTCATCAATTACAATCTCTGCGCACCACGATGACACATGGTGGGGCTGTGTGCTCCAAGAAGCGCCAAAGACTTTAATGTCTCATAATTTCAAGAAAAAGAAGAAAAAATTAGCCACAGCGCTTGCTGATTTGTGGAATTCGCAGAACAGAGAGATAATAGGACGCGCCTAGGGTTGCGCGTGCCTAACGATATTAATTTTTTTTCGGCTGTTAACTTGTGTCTTTGTGTATATTTCGCCGTTCTCGACACGGGCGTCGACGGACATTGCACCGCTGCTTACGCCCCTGCCGGGGTAAGCTTTTTGTTGTCAAGACACTCTATCGCGCTATAGACGCGTCTATTTAACGCTCATGAAGTCTCGAGAGAACTGTGTCAATTGTTTAGTCAGAGCAACGACGCAGCAATCACGAAGCGAGAGACGACTGCGCCTCGATCTGGCTGTCCGTGTTCGCTGTGATAAAATGTGAGCGTGGGACTCTCGAGCAGCGTTAGCTTTCTGATGATGCAGGACGCTGCTTTGTCGTTGAGAATCTTTGCCCTGCGAACGCCCGCGAAAACGTTCCAGTGCTCGGCGTACCTTAGGCAGCAGCGCCTGTCAGCGACCGCCCGTGCAGCATCGCAACCTTTCTGGAGCCTATTGGCAATCTGGGAGCGCCGACGATTTATCTTCGCGACTTGAATGGTAGCATTTTATGAACCCCCGCGAACATGAAACACCGCGAACATGAACTCCCGCGAACATGATCCCCGCGACGACAAACCGCCCGCGCTCGCAGACAGAAGGTTCCGATGCTGTGCGAACGGTTGTTGGAGGACGCTGCGTAGGTACGCCGGGCGCTGGAACGGCTTCGCAGCCATTCGAAGGGCAAAGGATTCGCGACGACAAAGTAGCGTCTTGCATCTTCAGTAAGCTAACGCTGCTCGAGAGTCCCAAGCTTACATTTCCACAGAGCGAGCGCGGCCGGCCAGATCGAGGCACAGTCGGCTCTCGCGTCGCGATTGCTACGTCGTTGCTCTACCTACACTGATGACATGTGCACCGGCATTCGAAACAGCCCTCTCGAGACTTTATTCGAGTCCAATAGACGACTTTATAGCGCGATAGACCGTCGTGACAAGAGTAGAGCTCACCTCTGCAGTGGCGTAAGCAGCGGCTTTATGTTCGTTGACGCCGCGTGGAGAACGACGAAATATACACAAAAAACATTAAATATATTTAATACAGCAGGCAGAAAGAAATACAAACATGGCAGGGACACGAACAAAGTAGAAGGCGCGCTACGAAATACATATACTTACAAAATACACTGGAAAAGACAGATAATTAGAGCTAAAAAACGGAAGATTGAGATGACGTCAACGCCGAAATAAGGCAATGCGCAGGGAAAGCAGCCGGCAAAACTGCAATAGTCCTATAGGCAGCTAAGGATGATATTGTGATCGCGGGCGTATAGCCGCGGCGACGTAGGCCCCGTTAACCTGCCTAAAGAAAATTCTCGCCCCGATCGAGCGCATGAATGACTCTCTTCCACTTTCCTATATCTGCAGTAAAAAAAAAAAGGGTCGCGGGCCTATAGCCTAAGCAATATAAAACAACATTGAGCCGGCTAAAAAAATTGGATGGTCGCGAGTCTATAGCTCGAGAGACATACATACCTCTATAGCCGGCTAAAGCACATTGAAAGGTCGGAGGCCTATAGCTTTGGTGACATAAAACACTATAGAGACGGCTAAAGAAAATTCAATGGTCGCGAGTCTATAGATTTAGGGACATACACCACTCTATAGCCGGCTAAAGCACATTGAAAGGTCGGAGTCCTATAGCTTTGGTGACATAAAACACTATAAAGACGGCTAAAGAAAATTCAATGGTCGCGAGTCTATAGATTTAGGGACATACACCACTCTATAGCCGGCTAAAGCACATTGAAAGGTCGGAGTCCTATAGCTTGGGTGACATAAAACACTATAAAATCGGCTAAAGAAAATTCAATGGTCGCGAGTCTATAGACTCAGGGACATACACCACTCTATAGCCGGCTAAAGCACATTCAATAGTCGCGAATCTATAGCATTAAGGACATACGTATTTCTATAGCTCGCTAAAGAATATTGAATGGTCGCGAGTCTATAGCTGCATAGTTATAAATTATTCTATAGCCAGCTATAGAAATCGGAATGGTCGAGATTCTATAGCTTTGAAGACATAGATTTTTCTATAGGTGGCTATAGCGTGTTTCATGGTTTCTTATGGCTGACCATAGAGGGCCATAGAAGGTGATAGCTCACCATAGGATTTTCCATAGACGACCATAGACCATTTTCGTATGGAGCAAGTTCGCCCCCCCTCAGACGCTTCAGTTTCCTCAGTTATTCCTTGTTTGTCACCTCGTCATTCGTGACATTTTGGTGGAGGTGCGGGGTACCGCATGCCCCTGCCGCGTACCCCTCCGAGGGCCCGCAGTGCAAGTCCGACGCCAAGCCCACGAAGAACCAACGAAGGCACTACCGAGATCCGGTTCAGTCGTCGCACCCAAGGCCTACACCCGGAATTCGGACTTCTGCCGCCCAGGACCAAGCAGCCAACGAGGCCGACGATGGCCGACCAGTCGCCGACCCCCGCCGCTCCTGCCGTCGTCTACCTGCCCGCCGCTCCCCTTACGCCGACTCCCTTCCACGGCGAGATCCACGAGGATGTCGAAGACTGGATCAAGCATTACGAACGTGTAGCTCGCCACAACGGATGGACGGCTGAGCAGCGCCTCCAGAACCTGTACTTCTCGCTGGAGGGTACCTCGAGGCACTGGTTTGAAAACCACGAAGCCTCCTTCACTACATGGGAGTCCTGCGTCGCCGAACTGAAGCGGACGTTCCTTAATCACCACCGTCGCCAGCGAGCAGAGGACCTACTTCAAACAAGGGTGCAGGGCCCCAACGAAAGCGTGACCAGCTTTGTTGAGGACGTCCTGCGGCTAAGTGCCCGAGCCGATCCGGAGGCCGCCGAGGAAAAGAAACTTCGAGTCCTCATGCGTGGCGTCAAGGCAGAAATTTTCGGAGGCCTGGTCCGCAACCCCCGACGACCGTCGATGCTTTTGTGAGTGAAGCCACCAACATCGAGCGCGCGCTGACGGCCCGAGCAAGCCACTACCACCGAATCGCCGGCGCGCCTGCTGCTCCAACTGTCGCTGCTTCCCTTCTGGACCTGAATACCAGCGGTGCCGACAGCCTTCGGGAGATCGTCCGTGAAGTCGTCCGGGAAGAACTCCGCAAGATACTTCCCGCTGCGGATCGCCCGTCCTCACTGTCGCTCGCCGAGGTTGTCCGGGAAGAAGTTCATCAGGCGCTGCAGCCAGAAGTTCTCGTCGGCGCCACTCCCGAACCGCCCACGCTGAGTTACGCCGCAGCTACCCGACGACCACCGCCCCCAGCTCACCAGTATACGGCGCCACCCCGACGTGAGCCTCCAGCGCCGCAGTATTCCCGACGCCAAGAAGATCGGGCGCACGTCCGCCCAGAACAAGCTGCGCCGCGAAAGACCGACGTGTGGAGGACGGCCGATCGACGCCCGTTGTGCTATCACTGCGGGGAAGCCGACCACATCTACCGACGATGCCCCTACCGCCAGCTGGGCCTACGAGGGTTTGCGCCCAACGACCCTCGACCGCGTCTCGGAGAGCGACCTCGGGACATCGAGGACTACCTCCGCCGCTCTTCATCTCCTGAGTCGTCTCCCCGCCGGGGATTCCGTTCACCGTCTCCCCGACGCTCGCCATCGCCCTTCCGCCGGTCTCGCCGGGACAGCCTGTCACCCATCGCTTCCCGTCGGGAAAACTAGGTGCGGCAATGCCGGGAGGTGGTGTTGCCGAAGACGAACGGTGCCAAGATCCTCCAAGACCGTCGGAGCACTCCCACTCTAACGCCGCAACGCCCCGAAACGACGTTTCTGCAACGGTGTCGAATAACCTCAACGTTATCATCGACGGCCACGACGCGACGGCACTCGTCGACACCGGAGCAGACTACTCCGTTTTGAGTGGGAGACTCTCTCGTCGCCTTCGGAAGGTTACGACGTCGTGGGACGGACCGCAGATACGAACCGCCGGCGGACATCTGATTACACCTGTCGGCAGGTGCACTGCTCGCGTTGAGATCCACGGTGAAACCTGCCCTGTGAAGTTCGTCGTTCTGCAAGACTGTTCGAGGGACGTCATTCTCGGAATGGACTTCTTGTGTGAATACGGCGCCATCATCGACCTTGCGACAAACAAGCTGACGCTTCGGAAACCTGTCCCATCGGCAGAAGATCCCAAAGCGACGTTAGCTGCAGTGCGAGTCCTCACCAGCCACGTCAACCTGCCGCCGCTGTCGAGTGTCTTTGTGCCCGTCGGGACCGAAGAAGCCACCTGCGGTGTAGCACTGCTGGAAGGAAGCGTCCAACTTCTCCTAGGACGAGGGATTGGCATTGCAAGAGGCGTAACCGAGCTCCAGGACGGGCGTACACTCGCTCTTGTCACCAACTTCCGGCAAGAGTCGCAGCACCTTACAAAGGGTGCAGCTGTGGGCTACGTCGAGGAAATTCAGGACTCAGCCGCTATCGCCGTGATCTCAGAAGACGCCTCTCCGACGCAGCATAAGAGAACCACGCCGTCAGATATCGACATCGACCCAACCCTCCCCTTCCCTACCGACGACAGCTGACTGACCTCCTCGCCGAGTTCAATGAGTGCTTTGCCACGTCATCAAAGGTGCGCCAGACGACGGTCGCGAAGCATCGAATAGTTACTGATGACGACGCACTACCTGTGCATCGGCCACCGTACCGAGTCTCTGTGAAAGAAAGGGAAGCCATCCAGAAGCAAGTTCAGGAAATGCTTGATGACGACATCGTCCAGCCCTCAAACAGTCCGTGGGCTTCCCCAGTAGTCTTGGTGAAGAAGAAAGACGGAACACTGAGGTTCTGCGTGGACTATCGCCGGCTGAACGCAGTAACAAAAAAGGACGTCTATCCGCTGCCCCGCATCGACGACACCCTGGACCGGCTGCGCCACGCCCGATACTTTTCGTCGATGGACCTGAAGAGCGGGTACTGGCAGATTGAGGTCGACGAACGAGATCGTGAGAAGACGGCCTTCGTCACGCCGGACGGACTGTATGAATTTAAAGTAATGCCGTTCGGGCTGTGCACAGCGCCGGCCACCTTCCAGCGCGTTATGGACACCGTCCTTTCCGGCTTGAAATGGCAGAGCTGTCTCGTCTACCTTGACGACGTTGTGGTATTGCGACGATCGACGAGCACCTGAGACACTGCGAGCGTGCTACGGGCCTTCAAGGCTGCTGGGTTGACCTCAACCTTTTAAGGGCGGTGCAACGATATCATTGAATTTTTCACTTACACGAGCTTAGTGGCAGTAGTTGACTCAGGATACTGCACCCAACGCCATGTCAAGAACCCTTTGCTGGCTGTTTCGGGACAAAACCGGGTTTTATTCAATCTCTCCTGCAAACCTGATGACGAAGCTGGCGGTAGCAGTACCGCCCAGTGACGATATTTGAATACGGCTCATAAATTGGACCCGAGCATGGCGTGGGCACTCGATTTGAGCTCGTGATAATCGATAGCTCGAGAAGCATTCGGGTAGTGTCCTGTGTCCAATCGCTGCAATGACGATCAACAGCCGAACCATAACAATGTCTGGAACTAAGCGCGTGTCCTGTGCCTTGCCAACCCCAGCGCATGGCTATGATCAACATTACGGCATTTAATCGGCTCCACATCACGTAGCTCGCTTGTTCTGGCTGCGAGTTGAGGGTGAACTCAGCTCGTTTTTCTTATTTTTTCTGCGACTTCGATTGCGTGTGGTGAAAACGATCGGGTATTTCACGGTCATTAACGTCAGGGATCCGTTCTAAGCGGTATTTGAGCAATATACAAAATCGTTGCATCGCCCTTTGCGTCGGTTCGCCTATGGTCAGCTGAAATTCTTGGGCCACGTCGTGAGTGCTCAGGGAGTAAGCCCTGATCCTGCAAAGACGTCCGCTGTCGCCGAATTCCCCAAACCATCAGACAAAAAGGCCGTCCGAAGATTCCTTGGGCTGTGCGCCTACTACAGACGTTTTGTTCGTGACTTTGCACAGATTTCTGCACCGCTGACGCATCTGACGAAGGACGACGTGCAGTTCCAGTGGGGAGAGGAGCAAGAACAAGCGTTCGACGAACTCAAGCGAAGGCTCCAGTCGCCCCCTATCCTCGGGCATTTCGATCAGTCGGCGGAGACAGAAATCCACACGGACGCCAGCAATACCGGTCTCGGTGCGGTACTCGTTCAGCGACAGGAAGGGGCAGAGCGAGTAATCGCTTACGCAAGCCGGGCGCTGTCTAAGGCAGAAAAAATTATTCAACGACCGACAAAGAATGTCTTGCTGTCGTCTGGGCAATAACCAAGTTCCGCCCATACCTGTACGGGATCCCGTTCCGCGTTGTCACGGACCACCACGCTCTCTGTTGGCTCGCCAATCTCAAGGACCCGTCAGGACGCCTTGCTCGCTGGAGCCTTCGACTGCAAGAATTCGACGTGACAATTGTGCACAAGTCTGGCCGCAAGCATAATGACGCCGATTGTTTGTCAAGGGCCCCAGTCGAATATCCTCCCGACAGCACCGACGACGACGATGACGCCCGTTTTCTCGGAGCAATTACAGATACCGACATGGGAGCACTTCAACGAGACGACCCTGAACTTCGCGCCGTGATCGACCACCTCGAAGGTCAGGGAAGTTCCGTTCCGCGATTCTTGGCCCGAGACTTGTCAAGCTTCGTTCTGCGGCGAGGCGTGCTTTTCAAGAAGAACTTCGGAACCAGCAACCCTGCCTGGCTGTTGGTTGTTCCTGCCAGCTTGCGAGAAGATATTTTTCAAGCTTGCCACGACGACCCGACGGCTGGACACCTTGGCTACAGCAGGACACTCGCCCGGATTCGTGACAAGTACTACTGGCCGAGACTCCCGAAAACCGTCCATTTGTATACACGGTCGTGCCATGAGTGCCAACGACGTAAGAAGCCTCCGACGAAGCCAGCAGGACTCCTGCAGCCGATATCTGCCCCGACTACGCCCTTCCAGCAGGTCGGAATGGATTTACTTGGGCCATTCCCAACATCGACGCAAGGAAACCGCTGGATTATCGTCGCGACCGATTATCTTACACGATACGCCGAGACGAAAGCCCTTCCGTCGGGAACAGCGGTGGAAGTCGCCAAGTTTTTCGTCGAATCTATTCTCCTTCGACATGGCGCCCCCGAAGTCTTGATAACCGACCGAGGGTCATCGTTCTTGGCTCAGCTCACGCAAGAGATCCTTCGGCTCAGCCACACCAGCCATCGTCGGACCACCGCGTACCATCCGCAGACCAACGGGCTAACGGAGCGGCTCAACAAGACGATCGCCGACATGATCTCCATGTACGTCGACGTAGAGCACAAGACGTGGGACGAGGTATTACCATACGTCACGTTCGCCTACAACACCGCAGCTCAAGAAACAACCGGGTTTACACCATTCGAGCTGGTGCATGGCAGGAAAGTGACAACCATGCTGGACGCGATGCTGCCCCATGAGCCAGTGGAGGACGGATGCGACGATGCCCACGCGGTCAGTCAGAGAGCAGAAGAGGCACGCCAACTAGCCCGCCTTCGAATCCACGATCAACAGCGTGTCGACGCTCGCCGGTACAATCTTCGGCGCCGCGCCGTCCACTTCCAGCCCGGAGACAGGGTGTGGGTGTGGACACCGATACGGCGCCGCGGTCTCAGCGAAAAGCTTCTGAAACGCTATTTTGGACCCTACAAGATCATCCGACGCCTCGGCGATCTGAACTACGAAGTCCTTCCCGACGGAACGCGCCCATCTGCAAGACGTCAGCCGCGACCCGAGGTGGTGCACGTCGTCCGGCTGAAGCCGTATTACGAACGATAGAACTTTCCACCCTCGTCGACGAGTGAACTGTGAACTGTGAACTGTGAACTGCGGCTCGCGATTCTGCTGTCCTTTTGCTGTGGATTTCTTTTGTTTTGTTTTTGCTTTGTGCTGCATCGGGACGATGCACTTTTTTTAAAGGGGGAATAATGCCGCGGGCGCAGCTGACCAAGTAGGCAGCGCGCCCGTGGCCTAACGGTTATCGCGCTTGCCTTCTACGCAAAAGGCCAGGGTTCGATTCCTGGCCGCGTCTACACATTTTTGATAATGCTCTAATGTGATGTTCTGGTGAATTCGAGAACCGTCTTGCTGATTCGAGGTTAGAATGTTCCACACACCGAACCTTCTACGCCGCATGTTCCAGAAGCCCACGCGGGTACAAAAGGGGCTCCGCGTGGCAAGCCGGAGTCAGTCTCGCCCAAGCGTTCGACTCTGCTGCTTCGCCGACTTCGACGCCCGCGACGCTCTGTTGTTATCTTCTGTTTCCTTTTTTGTTTTGGGCACAAGTTCGCCCCCATTAAACGTTTCAGTTTCCTCAGTTATTCCTTGTTTGTCACCTCGTCATTCGTGACAATAGTTGTTCGCTTCGCCGACACGTAATGTCGAACTCCTGTCATGCACTTTAACCTGATGTGGTGTGTTCATAATACTGCACTGCGCGCTTCCCTCAGTAGGTCGCAGCTCCGCGAGTTGATCGAACAATTCCCCTGTCCGATGATTTTCTTTTCCGCACAATAAAGAGGTAATGTTATTAGACCCTAGGAAAGAGGCTTAGCCGAATAAACAAATACGAACATACGACGTCCAAACCTCGCAAGACTGATCGGTCTCAGAGTCTTTGGCAAACGCCATTTTGTTCCATTCAAAGCCTCGAAGCTTCAAAAGTGTAATTTTGAACCATTCGCGGCTAGCTTGCCATTACAAAACAAATATATATACATGTTCGCTTTCTACGCAATTCTCTATAGGAAAACGTGTATAGGGGCTACAAATATGTTAAAGAAAAGTATCCTCTTTCCTATTTATTGTCTACAGCTTCTTGACCGTTTTGTTTGTAGATTTCTATATAACTTAGTGTATATGACTCTACCTCCTTTTAACAAGAACAAATGTGTAAAAACAATTCCAAACATTAATTTTACGTTTTTCCCAGTTCATTCATAAAATCTTGCACTCGCCGAACTAGATAGGAAGTTGATCGTTGTTAAAATAGGGATAGGATATCTATGGAATTCCTGAAATATTTTGTAAGGTCGCTATAAAGCATCATTGTACCGAAAATGTCCCTCGTCAATATAAGCGTATTTCGCTCTGTGCACTATGTCAATCATGCTTATCTTTACAGATCTTTCACAGTGGTATTGTTGTTCTTGCTTATTTAAAGGCAAAAAGTGTCAATACCACAAAACACCGACGTCGCCTGTGATGGGAGTGGAAGATGTGCGCTTGTTTCGCCAGTGTGTGAATAACAAAATCGCGATATTAAAAAAAGATCTTTGTAAAGTAACTTGTCCCCTGAAATTTAAATCACCTCACCAAAAATAAAAAGGTCAGGAGCAACTGCTGGTTCTATGACGCTTAAATGGCGACATTGCGAGGAGTTTGTCAGGATCGAGCGACATTATAGAGAGCAAGGGACAACCATATGCTCGTCGAGGGTAAGCATCTTATTGTCCGTCTCCGCTACTCGTCTCCCGGACTTGTTTGGTCATACTCGCTATTGCATCCACGTACAGCGGCACCTGTGGTACATCATAGCCCTCCGCGTTCCGTCGCACCCTTTTACCGTCCGGGTTTTGACGCTTCGTTGGTGAACGTACTTGAACACTTGGTGAGCTCATCTTTGTTCTGATAACGCGCATAAGTGCCGCTAACGAATCAATCTGGTGGCCTCGGGGCTTCGAAGCATGACCAGCGCATGTCTCAATGCAGACACTAGCTTGTGCCGTTTTGGTATGTTCCAAGTGCGAGACGACTAAGCTCCTGTTCCCGCACTTCAAGATGTCCTCGTGTGTGTTCCCACAAGCAGACAATGGCATTGGCAATGGTAGACCCCGAAACTATCACAAATTTCTATAGTCGACGGCCTGTCTCCTGCCGACTAAAGCTTCAGATTCCCCTGCAACACAGGTAGCCGTTGCGTGCGTTCGATGTGGATCTTTACTTGAATACTAGCTGAACGTAAAGCAGAAGCGATTTAGAGGATAAATCAAAGAACCCCACTGCTGGACTAGCAACCTTTAATAAAACTTCCTTTTCCTCGAAAAAAAGGAAGTTTTATTACATGGAGAGTCCAGCAGTGTGGTTCTTGATTTCTCCTCTAAATCGCTTCTCCTTACGTTCAGCTGGTATTCAAGTAAGCATGTCAAACCAACCGGCTCAGCTCCAGGCCATCACGACGTGGATCGTAACACAGTTTTACGTTGCTTGAGATACTCACCACGTTATATTTATATTGGCTCCGCAATTCGACCTCCTCTCCCGTGGATGGTGGCATTCTGTTACAATCGTTTTTGGGTATCCTTCGGTACCCACACACCCAGCGGCTCTATGTTCGCCCTGATGACTCCAGACTTTCTGGAGTTTAAGTCTAGCCCACTTAGTTCCCTGTTCTTCACAGGTGTCCAGCAGTCCATAACGCTCCCCGATAGGCCCTGCCCTGAACACAACGCCATCCGCGTAAATTAAGACATGAATCTATTGTGCCACCGCCTTCCTTCCTCGCTGTAGTTCATGGAGACACCTGCTTTACTGCATTCCAATGCTTTCTCGGCCCTTACAATATGTAACGAAAACAGCAGTGGAGAAGGAGAACATCCCTAACTAAGTACCCAGGTGTCTTTATCAAATGCCAAGACCGACTCATAGTTGGTTATGGTCGACCGAGTCGTAAGCCTTTGAGATGTCCAAAAGCTCAAATACATGACTGCGCTCTTAATTGGAAAATCTCTTTGGACTGTGGGAGAACCGACAAGTTGCTTTTTTACTCGCTTTTTTTTCAGGAACCGATTAAGAAGCTTCCTAAAGATTCTGTCGTTCTCTGCCCAATTTAGTAGCCTTTTCGTAGCATATGTATGAAGATAAGCTAAAACTTTGAGGTCACAGGTATTGAACGTTGTTTTTCTAGGATCCGTCTCTTTTGCCCTTGTATACTGTCCTTACCTGGGATGTCGTCCAGTCCTCTGGTATCTTTCCAGTGTCGTCACGCAGGATAGCGCCTCTTGTAGGTTTTTGTGTTTTTTTGTTAAATTTCCCAACAAGATATTTCAACGAATTTTGACATATAGCCATCGTGTTCAGAAATAGGCTGAATATGATCCACTATATTCATAAATGACAATCGCACGTTTGTATTTCGAGCCTGATAGCTGTATTTTTAATTATAAACGGCCCACCATGGCAGTCGCTTACAGAGCATCCAGCACGTCAAGTCCGGCGAAATATTGACGTAGTTTGACTCGGGTTGAGCAAAGCTGCGGCGAGGCTGATGTCGTCAGGATGCCCTAGCCGTTCCAGCCACCGAAATGGTTGAAGTACGCCAGCGATCGGGCCAACGCAACTAACAGCAAAGCTGCCTTTCTAAGAATTTTGAGTTACGGGTTAATATTCTATATTCTTGCAGTGGAAAGATAGCAACGTCTGGTACACACAAAAGAGAGTCCCGTTGAGTGGGGAGTTTCTTCCTTCGCTCTTCGCTTGTTTCGTTCGTAGAGCTGTCGAAATGGTGTTTAGTTCAAAGCATGTATAGTTCCAGACAAGACAGTTACCGTCACTACCTGTCAAGGTTCCTAGACGGGCATTACAGACAAGGCTTTAGCGACATCCACCATATGCTCTTTGCTAGCCGTTTGTTTTAAAATTCCTTTTTCTGTCTTTTTAACAATATATTGCTGTGTCCGTTGTGACACTGCTACTCTGAACATGTATAAACCAAAAGATAAGCACCGAAATTTCGTTGTAGTATTCCTTTAAAAGGGTACAAAAGCGATATTTTCATGGTCGTTGATTTGCGCCGAAATGAGCACAACATGCCGATAAACGCGGCTCAACTTATCCCCAAAGTATTGTGTGAAAAACGAAAAATTGGCGAAGTTATTGCATTTTTGAATTTTGCTCTCATCGTGTTTCTTAAACCGAGAGCGCTTACTTGCAGAATTTAAATATCACAACAGAAATGGCACAAAGTGGGCAGTAAACGATGTTTCCCTCTGATTAAAATACTTTTCATTACGGGAGAAAAATGCTTGGAAGCTTATTCAAATAGGAGCACGCAAAACACTCGACATATTAGGTTTAAGACTACCTGCGCGAGCTGTTGGTATGTACAATTTGTGACGTCACACCACATGAAAGTGCGCGGAAATTTGAAGGCTGGTTTCGGCATCATCTTCATTTACGGTTTTCTCCATAGCTATCTTAAATTTCGAGACAAGAAATAACATAATGTGAATCCTAAAATCCGGGTATTTAGAAAATGCAACTTTCTTGGGAAGCTCAAGAAAAAGTCGGAGTACCCCTTTATCCATTTCTGCTGGACGCCGTCTGACCCTGTTGCAATGTAACCATCCGTGAGTACCAACCCAAGCAGCACAGAGTTGGCCTAGCCATTGGCCAATGGCTGGCAATGGTCATCTGGCCAGTGGCCAGAGTGTGGCCAGCCATTGGCCGAGGACTGGCCTTTCACTGGCCATTGGCCAATGGCCACTGGCCATCAGCCATCGGCCAAGCATTGGCCATTGATTGGCCACTCTTTGGCCACTGGCCACAAGACCATCTCCGGCCATTGGCCATAGCTTGGCCAAAATCCGTGCTGCCTGGGAAGGCACTGTTCAACTCACCCCGCGATATTACGGGACGGTGTGGGACGTTTCTAATACTATCCTTTTAGGGTTCACTCTCATTACCGTAATTTAGTACACCGAGGTCTCCGGCATCGCTAGAGTATAATGCTTAATGCGTCCCTATTGAAAAGAAATTTTTACCGGAATTTCATTTCCAGTCAGCTAATATTTTACTAGATTATGGGATCTCTTTTCCCTTCCGGTCAAGCCAAGATTTACCGGAATGTCACCGTATTTTTATCGGAATGTCATCGAACTTTTTTACCGGAATATCACCAGTTTTGTACCGCAATTGCATTTCCAGTAGAAATCTTTTTACTGGATTATGGCATTTTTTTCCTTGCAGTAAAGCCGCAATTACCGTGGGTGGTATATGTTCACCAGGTGCTGGACGATTCGGTAACAAATAAAGTGGTTAGTCTATTCCACCGAAATCTGTTTGCCGGCAAATAACCTAGCAAAGACTGGTAAACTACGCTGTTTCCGGAAGAAAACGGGTGAAACTGCTCACTTTCGGATCGACAAACAGTTCGCTGCACGCACTTGCAGGATTGCAACGTCGTCTCGCGCTAAAACACACACTCATGAGAATGCCGCTGCATTGGAGGCCGCCATTACAAACTCAGTCCCCTGCTCGTCTTGGCTTCATTGCCTATACCCGTTTCCCTTGTGTCGGCTTCCAGTGAAGTTCGGTGTCCGGCAAACGATAGTGGCTTCCGGTACGATTCTAGCGACGGGTAATCAAAAGTGGTACTGGTAAAACATCCAGCGAAATTGCCTGCCGGTCATATTTCCACCAAAGACTAATAAACTACGCTGGTTTCTGGTTAAAATGAGTGAAAATTAACCTGATTCCACCGAATATCACTGGAAGTTTTTGCCGGATTTTCTAATAGGGTTCCTCTCCAATCAGGGCTCCTCTCTGTGTGAAATTATATACGGTTGTCGGGCTAAGCTCCACTTATCCCCTCCCTCATCACTCGTGTCTCCATAACTTTATTGGGGCGTCTCTGCCGCTGTTTTGCAGGTCCCTCAGTTTTGCCTATCGATTGGTTTTAACATTCTTTGCACCACAACGAAGATTTAGGTTTTTTATCTACATTCTTCCCCTGCCTTAAGAATTGAATATTACACACGCTCTCATTTTAAGGGCTTTCCTCTGCGTGTTTTAATATATTTATCATTCCATTTGTTGTCTCTGCCACTTCATGGTACCAACCCATTTTTCTACGTCGGCATAGGTTCTGACAACCACTCCTCTTTGTTTACTTTTGAAATCCTTCTGAGCATCCAATTCACGTCGGTCTATTGCTGGATCGGCTCGTCCTCAACTCCACTTTCAAGCTCCTCTTTGATTGCGTCTACTTTATTTTCGGTCAAACCCTTGGGTGCCCTTAGCATCGAAGATTGTAATAGTTTACCTGAGCCAACATGCAATGTCAGGCAGTAGTGACCATTTCTAAGAATTCTTGCGCCTAAATCATCTAACGTCATGCCCATAAGTTGTATGCAACTCTGGGAACATAAAAGAGTAGTCTATGCATGATGCACGTTTTTGAAGAGCCTATCTTGTGGAAGATCCCTTCTTTGAAGAGACCTTACATTTGACAGTTTCGTTCACCTCAACTCACCCGTTTTTCTATTCAACTTACACATCCCGGCTGGTCTTATTAGCACTCTCATTTAGTCTGTCGATATGCGCCTTAAATGGGAGTGGCGGTGGAACAATTTTAGTACTTTGAGAATGTACGGCTTAGAACGAATTCCTGACGTTTATAACCTATAAAAACGCGTAAGTCTGTCTTTCCACACATGAATAGTAAAAAAAAAACGAGCATCGTAAATCTTCTAACAAATAGACAGAATAGTGCAGTGTGAATGCACTTGCTGCACTGAGAGAATCGAGTTTGCGCCAGAATGCAATTCCGTGATGCATCACTCAGGCGAGGTGCGAGAGCAGACGACGCGGAATCGTCTGCTACTGATCGTCTACGAGCTGCCATGCGTAGAAAGCGGAACCAAAAAAAAACAATTCTGCTGCGAAATTGGGTTTCCTGAAAGACGGGTTCGTATCCGAGCTTGAATTGTTACTTGTGGCCCTTACACGAAGGGAACTAGAAGGAACCTGTACTATCGCAAGTTTTTAGTCATTTTGTTGCCGTACAGTCGCTGAAATGTATTGATGAGTAAAAAGGCTCGGAACAAACACCCCAGCGACCGCGGGATATCTCTCGTGAACGTATGGATATAAGGCTATTGCCGAAATATGGCCTTTTATGTACTCACGAGTGGACAACATTTGTTGAGAACGCTCGTCCAGTAGAACTTGTTATCCGTCCAATTAGCAGCCGAGAAAAATCAACTTGGTAATATTAACCAAGGCTTGGGTAAAATCAGAACGTTTAACATTTACCTACACCAGTTACTTTGCACCCTCGTTATTTCGTACGAGAAACCTATGAAGTTTACCGCTTTCATCAGGAATAAAAGCTGACAGTCATACGTTAGCAAAAGCGTATCTTGAAGGTACCGGGAATCGTAAATCTGGAGACTCCAACGTAGTAGTGTGAAATCGTATTCATTCGGCGGTTCACGAATAAACCTGAAGCAAGGTTCTCCGCTAATAGTATCAACCGTGTTTTCTCCAGGGCAAACTGTAATAAGAACTGGAAGATTGTTTACATTCTATTATTTCTTACAGTTTTTTATTGTCCGTTTGTCGCGGAAACATAATTCGTCAAAAATATCTTCACGATAGTCAAGTTGTTTAAATCATCGCATATATAAACATTGCAGAGACAACACTATTTAGCGTTCCCGTCTGTTATGTCGAACAGCAGTGAGCTAGTTTAGGTTTGAGGTCAATACTCTTCCTACAACATACATGGAAACTGCATCAGTTTTCACTCTGCAAGTTTGTTCGGAACCGGCTCTCCGTGCGGCACTCTGCGGGTGCGATGTAATCTGGGAGAGAACTCGCACGGTGCCAGTGCATGTGAAACAAACTCGCTACGAGACTCTCCCGACGACGACGCCCTCTTTCGCCAGCGCTCAACTTTGCGTCGACGCCAACTCCGATCCCCGCTACACTCTGTACTTATCTTCATTTATACCTTTGGTTGTTCGTTTACTTGGGCTCAAGATCACCCGAATAAACGTTCATTTCAGTTCATTACTCATCCTCTCTTCGTCTTCATCTAAAAAATATTGTAAAAACGTATGTCTGGCATATCGTCGGTCCCTATGTTGCTTATAAAGAAGTATTTTTTTTTCGTAAACAGACATTTTGATAGCGTGTAATTCTTCAATGTATGTAAGCAGCGGAATTTTTTTATCTAATGACATACTCTAAAATGAGCTGGTTTTGTCCAAACATACAAAATGAAGAGAAAAAAAAAACAGTCAATATAGCGCACGTACTCCCAGGAAGTCTCCTTGAAGGCACTAATTGCGGCGCTAAGTTTTTACGGTGACGAATGTATTGAAATGTCATTTGGAGCAAACAAATGAAGATCGCAAAATATACATTTTTGAAGACTGTCGCAGTAAACGTTTTCTCGGGTGCTTGTACTTGCTGACCTGAAAACACTTACATTAACGAGAAGCGCTGTCATGGCGCATTAACACTGGCGGTTGAGTTGCGTTTGCAAAGCTGCTGCAGTTCGCGAGCTAGCTCGTTCAGACACTCCGAGACGCGGTTGGTGGTTTCTCGGCGATCACGCGTGAACTTTTGAGACTTACGTTTGACAATCCTGCTTTAGAATCAAAAATCCACTTGACTCCACGATCCAAAGCAAAACCTTATCTATGTTGACAGTCTGAAGATTTTTATACAGGCTGTTTGCTGTTTGCACGGATCACGAGTTCAGGAAGTGAAAAGGATGCAAGGACCCGTCAAACCCATCTGCGATTCTCTCAACTTCTCCCATAAGCAAAGTCCAGCTAGGCGTGCCTTGCTGACTCGAAAGAGGATGCCCCCGACCCTTCCTTTGATGTGGACCCACCCCGCATGAATGGCTGGCATTGTTTGCGGAATAGAGGATCAATGTTTCCTCCTTGTCGCTCGCTCTTGTCGTTTCTGGTGTAGTGAGTAGTACTGGTGAACCGTGGTGTGGGGAAGTTTTTCGGTGCTAGCCTGTCGTGGCTTCATTAGTGGCGGACTCTCCTCTCGTCACTCGCTCGTCGACCGAGTCTACCGTTTTATTATATTAAGCTCACATAAAGCAGTATAGAATTCCTATGCATCGTCTGGTACGTACACTTGATTTCTTGAGTAAGTTACATTTATTCATTTTTGGAAATAGTAAACTTTACAGGTCGACCTATCGCAGCTAACCTGCCAGCTCCTTGGTAGTGTGTTGGCTCAAAACCTCTTAGAAACTCCAGGCCTGCGCGCGCGCCGCGTCGGCATCAGGCGCGTCACTTCCGGTAGGCGATAAGCCGCCGCGCCGGTTACGTAGCGGCGGCTCGGCCAACACGCCGCGCCGGTTACGTAGCGGTGGCTCGGCCGGCTCGGCCGAGTTATGCGAGGCTTAGTGGAGGCGGTGAATTTGGCCGGCGTGGTTCCTGCGTGGTTCGCCTCTTTTTCCGTGTTTCTCCGGTGGATTACTGAACATAGTGGCTCTCTGAGCCATAAAATGTGAAACTCGCCATGCCGTACAAGTGCTGTGTTCCAAAGTGCCGAGGAAATTACGACGAAGGCAGCAAGGTTCAAGTGTTCTCCTTCCTGAAGGATGAAAACCAGCGCCAGAAATGGCTTCGTGCAATACCACGCCAAGACTACGAAGTCACCAGTTCCTCAAGGGTACGTAGAATTCGTTTTCTTCTTTATCCTATGCTCTGCACACTGCCATCAAGTTCTGCAAACACTTTATTGACGTGCAAACGTAATCTCCCACCGCGCGACCGCCTTTGGTCCTATTTTACGGAAACGGGATGTTATACTGCTGATTCATGCCCTATGTGTCAGCATGTATACCGCAGTAGGCTGCGACCGGGATGAATGTCGTCGCCTGCTTACACGCTAACTCAAACAGCACGCGCGTTCGGCTTATAGGCCGTACTTTTTCAAAAGCTGGATCGGTTGTCTAAGGGCTCGCGTTCATTGCAGCAACAATTGCTTATTTACTTTCGGAAGGAGCATGCCAGCAGTGAATAGACAGCCTGATGGGCTGGCCTGAGAAAGCGTTTCAACGGCTTTTTGGAGTCTGTCGTGCTGTTGTAACGCATGGCATGGGTTTCTGTTCTTGCAGGTATGTGCATTGCACTTCCACGACAGCTTCATCGTACGGAAGTCGATCTATCGTGACCCCGTAATGGGAAGACAATCGAGACAGCCTTGCCGGTTCCGCGCCTGGACTCTGCTGCCGTGCCATCGATCTTCAAAGAGTGCCCGTCGTATTTGTCCAAGCCTGAGTGCACCAAAGCCAGGGAAGAACCGCAGCAACGTCTAGAGCGCCTGGAGTCTTCTCAACTTGCACAGGCCGTGGCAGATTTATTGATTTCATACACTGAGGAGACCAGCAAGAACCAGTTTCAGACATTGAAGGAACTCAACGCGTGTCTCAAGTCGGCACAGGTACCAGAGAAGTGGTCAGTGCTTCACACTGCATCCAGTGTTATGTTCTTGCTGATAACAGGAGGCGGCACTCCGACACTTGATGCTTCTGTCGTGATTGAAGACAGTCTGGACGTAACATCATGCCACAACAAGGTTAGATTGACAAAGATAGACGAGTACCAAATTCCAACCAAAGTTCAGGATGTCAGGTGCCTTCTGGAAATCCTAGACAAACTTTCACATTTTGAAGCCGACTCAGCTGTACCAAAAAATGTGCTCGCAGCTATTCACTCCCTACTCAATGTTTTGAAGAAGCAGCTGCCCATGGAAAGCAGGAGTACGCTTAAGGCAATACAAGAACAGCTGGAATTAATTACAATGAAGAGCCCCAGATACTCGCCACATCTAATGGTTGTTGCAAGTCTTTTGTTCACGATCTCTCCCCACGCGTACAAATTTTTGCGACATGCGGGTACCGTTACACTGCCTCACCCTGCAACAATCAGAAAGCTGTGTTCCTCATGTGAGCTGTCACCGCAAGGAGAGACAGAGAGAACTTCTTGTCCTACATGAAGAAACGAGCCAAGCACCTCCAGCCGTACGAGAAAGTTGTGACTATTGATGCTTGACGAAATTCACTTGAAGGCATTTTTTGACTACAAGGGAGGCAATGTTTGTGGTGCAGCACATAATACGGCTGAGGCTGCCACGACTGCACACGTTTTCATGGTGCAAAGTCTGGCTTCTTCGTTCAAAGAGGTGGCTCACATCCTTCCCGTCAAAAGCATTGATGCTGCTATGCTGCACAATGTCACTAGAAAAGTGTTGACTGGCTTGGAGTCACTCGGGTACAAAGTGATCTGCGTTGTCACTGACAATAATGCAATCAACAGGAAGACGATGTCGAACTTCTGCAGCCCTCCAAGGCTTCAATTTGTCTATCCACATCCTTGTGATGCAACACGACCCCTCTTCTACATTGTGGACACTGTGCACCTGCTAAAATGTGTGCGGAACAACTGGATAAACCAGAAGAACCATGGCACGCATTTTTATTACCCAAAGTTTGACATGAGCAGCTATTTGATTGACAAGAACTGTATTATGTGGGCTTCCTTTGAGGCACTGCGCAGACTGCACAAGCTGGAAGCCGGGCGTCTGCTGAAGTACGGCTACCAGCTCACTTCAAAAGCTCTGAATCCATCCAACGTGGAGCGGCAGAACGTCAAGATTGTGCTGCAAGTGTTTAACCAGTTCACAGCGGAAGGGCTTTTAGCACATGCCGGCAATCTTGATCGTGCCGAGGAGACAGCAAACTTCATCAAGATTATTATCCGCTGGTGGTCCGTAGTGAATGTTAAGACACCATCAAAAGGATTTCACAAGCGTGACCTCTTTCAAGAACCAGTTCAAGCAATGGAAAACGACCCAAGGATCGAGTTTCTTGAGAAGTTTGCTGACTGGTTGGATGCCTGGATCTCACTGAGGTTTGACAATGGGGTCTTAACACGGGAAACAATCAGTGCCTTGCGCCTCACATCATGTGGACTCGTAGAGCTTTGCCGCTACTGCCTTGAGGAGCTTAAGCTGAAATACGTGCTTCTCGGGAAAGTACAGACTGATCCCCTTGAGGCAAAGTTCGGTCAGTACAGGCAACTTGCTGGTGGCCAGTTCCATGTCTCAATCCGGCAGGTGTACGAGTGTGAAACAAGGCTGCGTTTACAGAATTCACTGCCAGTGCTACCAACAGAAGACTTCAGGCTTCCACAGGAAAGTGTGCGACGAAAACAAAACCTTGATGAAGCCTTCGACATTGATATTACAGACTCTGATTTTGAAACATTGTCCTCCAGCATTTCAGTGATGACATATGTGGCTGGTTATTGTGCTCACGCTGCAACGAAAACACTAAAGTGTGACGAGTGCAAGAGAAACCTTGTCCTCGAAAGGAGTGCGGAACAAACCACTGAAGAAGATAACCTTGTGGATGCACTAAATCGAGGTGGCCTTTGTTTTCCTGCACCAGTTGTTGTAAGTGCAGTGATGCACATGGAGGTTGTCACAGAAAAGCTTCTGTCTCCAGAGCACAGTGTGAAATTTTTGCAACTAGAAGATCAACGAGCTGTACTTAAGCAGCTTACAGTTGCAGTCTTGCCAGACTTCGATGATCTTGACACATGTTTGAACGGGCACGGTCCTGAGCTTGTTATGAGTATACTGTTGAATTCAGCGGCAAACATTCTGTTAAATAATGCGTGCAAAAGGAAGAATGACTTACTTTCTGCAACTTCTGCAGCTTCAAAGGCGAAGAAAAGAAAACTAACCGTTCTTTCCACAAGCTGAGTTGTCTCAACAGTGCTTGCTGTTCTCATGGGTGCAGCAGTGAGCATGTCTGAATTTGTATTTAAGAAATCAGTTGAGCGCTCTCTTCCCGAGGTCGATGAATGCAGCTTGTCTTTTAAGAATTGTGCTTGCAGCTTGCTAATGCGATGCGTAATGTATTGTTTCAACTGTGACTTATCGTTCCGTAAGCTTGCATTCTGTTCATCTGCTGAATGTCTTTTGGTTTCATGTCTTCGTAATTGCCATATGTAGCATGTTGACTCAAGTTGTTTGTTTTTTTGTTTTGACGTTTTTCTTTGTTCATATCGAGATTGCTTGCCCTGTGCTAGCTTGCAAGTGATAATATGAGCACTGTTTCATCGGTTTATTTTTTTTGTATTCGAGTACTATGCTATTGGCTTGTTAGTTCTGTCTTGTGATATTTAATTTCTCATTTAGTGCCAACATGACTGTCATCTCCATAGCTCCCGAATACTCATTTCACCAGTGGTTTTTGTCCTCTAGTGCTGCATTTGTTATCTGACAGTGCTTCCTTATGCTTCGTCAACATCATTTCCTAATAAACTTGCGATCAGAGTGCTCTTCCTTTTGCATACAATTGAATATGTGCGTCCCAAGGCACATAGCTATATAACAACACGAATTTTTGAAGCTTGTGAACAATGCTGGTTTTGCTCTTTATTTCTAAGCTAAATAAAATATTTGGTTGCATCTACTAGTTAGAAGTATCATGTTTTCTTTAGTTCTGGTATCGATTACCTACAGGAAAGCTGCAGTTGTGGAGATGGACACTGAGTTGACCTAAGTTCTGAAAGTTTCCAATGCTACTGCAGTATTGCTTTTGATTTCTCCAGTTTTTCCGTGGCAGTTACTCGCGCCGTACTGTTTGGGTAGGCGTTGCTCGTTCCGATATTCTGGCTGTGAGCTCCAACGTATAATCTAGCGCAGAGTTGAAACCATTCAGAGAAATCAGCTAACGCTTGTCCGACAGCAAAATAAAATCATTAAGCTAAAAAAGGAAACCGAAGGCATGTGGAAGAGCTTTCCGCGCTGTATGCCCTCGGTGCGCTCGGGACTGGGCTGTCCCTATTAAAAATCGCTCTGATGGGACTTCAGGATTTTTTTAAAGGGTGTGAAGGGGACTTCAGGAATTTCTGAGATGTTTGAAGGGGGCACCGATATTTCCTGGTGGGTTCGCTGGCCCCGTCAGATGCTCTCCTGAAATGTCTAAAGTGCCCTTTACAATGCCTTGAAATGTCTGAAAGCCTGTCAAGAAATTTTCTAATGGGGTCGGGAAAACCTTCAGGCTTCTTGAGATGTCTGTGGGCAACGGCCCTTAGGTGGAGAAAACACATTTCGCATAATTAGAACATAGCTGCTCATTGTACGCGACGCGAAAAAAAGTATTTGGAGAATCCCGATCGTATGTGTGTACGGTCAGATTTTTATTACTGCTCTTCTATCAAATACGAGTGGGCTCCTGGACCCGTCTGTCACTGCCCGGGTGTTCGGTCGCCAAGGGGGCCACTGAGGGCGACCGCCCCATGTGGAGAATTGACGAGCCGCGGGCCGAGTGGTGTTGGCCGAGCGGCGTTTTGAGGCGAACGCAATCCTGTCCGCTCGAGGCAAAATCCGTGCAACCATAAATGAAAAAAAAAAAAACACGCCGAGAGCAATGCGCGTTTTCCAGGAAGAGGGACGCTCGCGGGAGCGACTCGTTCCGAGAACCGGTTCCTCCGGGGGACGGTCCCCAAAGAGCACCCCGTATTGCGCCTCTCTCCGCCCGGCGATGGGGAGAGGGTGCAGGGCTGCCAGGCCAGCGGCCGGCGGGAGAGGGTGGTGTGAGGAAGCCGCCAGGATGCCGCTATAGCCATTTTCTTTCCACTCGTGGGCGGTTTGCTTCTTACCGCGCTGTGGATATCTGGAACGGACCTGTTTCTGCTGTTTCCTCCAGAAAGGTGAGCATGGCTTTGAGAGCTCGCCCCTTGGTCTGTTTTGATCCGTGCAGTTTCTTCCTTGGTTACGCAGGTGAACCCCAGTTCGGCGTTGGCCGCCTTCAGCACCGCTCGAGCGCCATCGTGTTCAGCGCATTCAAGGAGATGGTGGCCGGTGTCGGCTTACTCGCTGCAAAGCCTGGCAGTCGGGGTCAGCGTCCCACCGCATGTTGTGCCTGCGCACCGGGATTATGTCACTGTGGTTCCTGAGATGGTGGATGACGGCCGCTGTCCGGACTTGTTCCTTGCGCCTCTTCGTCCGTCCGACTTCAGAAGCATCCAGCGAGCGAAAAATACGCCGAAGACGCCGGCGCGACGTCATCATGGACGAAACCGTGACTGTGCTCGGGATTTCTCAACGGCGGCGGGTGCTGCTTGCGAGTTCGTGGTTTTCGCTAAACGTGCTCACTGAGACTGTGTATGTGTACGTGAGGGGCACCTGCTCGGTTTTATTAGCTGAACTACCGTACATCAGGAATATACCCAGCGGCATTGTGAGTACTTTGAAAATATTTTTCTTTGTGATTAAAGAAGTCAGTTGTCCGTATTTGATATGATCTCTTTCGTCTACAGCTCCTTGCGCCGGGTTTGAACAAACGTTGCTTTTTATCGCCTTTTTGAGTTATAATATGCATGTAAAACTAAATGTCTGCAATAAATTGTCAATAATGTTTTGAACTGCATTTTTGTCTATGGTTCAAGTCATTTGGGCGTCTAAAGGGTGGATGGGCTAAAGGGTCTGACGGGTTGAAGGGTTGTGGGGCTAAAGGGTTTTTCTATGGGGTATCCCTGAAGGGTTTTTCTGTAGGGTATTTTTGAAGGGTTTTGAAGGCCTGTGAGGTCCCATAATCCTTCAAGGCTGATGGGCCCTTTAGAAATGTTTTCACTAGGGGTAGGACGACGGCGGGAGCATCCGCCTTCCGGACGTGACGTCACCGATAGCGCGCGCAGGCCTGAAGCTTCTAGAAGGTTTTGGTTGGCTACGCATTTTGGGTAACGACGTCTGTATCTGCTTTTGTTGAGGTCATGAACAGTGTTAAAACTTTCAGTAGTTCACGCTACTGTCTTAGTGGATTCAAAAGCTGTCATATTGGTCAATCAAGGGCGAGTTCTGACGTTCTACGGGAGAAAACGAACAAGAAAGTAAGCGACAGGCTTTAACACCCGAAATAAGAAGGAAACTCTTATCCGAACAAAATCACCGAAGCGAAGCCTGTTAAGGTTATAGAGCCAATTCTTTTCGGGGCGGATTCAAGTGACGGACGTGAACATTACGTTTCTTCGTTGATTGGTCTGCTGTGTCTGCTGGAAGGCTAGTACTACAGCACCTTGGACACCCCTTGAGAGACAGATGCCACCTTGTTTGGAAAGCCACCGACGTCACGTTAGCGTCGCGTTGCAATGGGTTGCCGACTTGCGGTTCGCCAGAGCGCTTGGGTCAAATCGGTCCCGAAGCGGTTGGCAAAATCGCGCTCCAAACGCTCGATTCCAGCCGCTTTGTGGTGGAGAAGAAGCGTATCCGCTTCGCGGTTGCGGATACGCTTCCGGTGTGAACGCGCCATAAGTGCGGTGACGTGTCACCGCAATCTATAGTCCGTTGCAACTTACGAAGGTGGGGCAAGGGTAAGGTTGGCCGGGGAGGAGGAAGCAAACGGAACACCGAAAAGAGAAGGAGGTTTCCCTCTCGTATCCAGCGTTCTCTCTGCTTCCTCCTTCCCGGCCCGTCTAATTCTCGCCCTACCTTTTTGAGCTGCAACCAACGTTACTAGAACCACTCAGTTGGGAAACTGCCATAGAGACTGCTCTGAAAAAAGGCACCGATCCGTCCACAAGAACCGAGCTAATGGCGATGCCAACACCGCCATTTTTCCCGCAGCGGCCAGTCCAGAAACTGCACGTGACTGCCATTTTCGTCGCAATCGACCATTTTGGGGCCAGAACAGATACTGTGGAAGGGGCTTCGAGGTACCGCCCCCGACTCCCAAGCGAACGCGCCGCGGATTACTGCCGTGGTTAATATGCGCCTAACTCAGGACGCGCTTCCTGAAATCACCGCTGGGGCATGGTAGTATAAAAACAATATTAATTATACTGCAAAACCTTGCGAACTAAAGATTTTAGAAAACAGACGCGCCCTCCATTTTGTACTAAACTCCAATAAACGTTACTGCAAAAAGAGGTTTTTCCGTTAGTTTTTACGCAAAAAAATGAAAGCCATTTACAACTCCCTGTAACGCCGAATTAGAGTGCAGCTCTTGAGTAGGAGGGAAAGGCATGGGGGGGGGGTCACGTCACCTCGGGGAGGGGGGGGTCACGTGGCCTGGGAGTCACGTGACCTAGAGGAGGGGGATATTTTCCCCGCTAAATTTAGCGGGCAAATTTTCCGCTAACTTTAGCGGGGAAAATTTTCCGCCGGGGAAAATTATCCGCTAAATTTAACAGGGAAAATGTTCCGCTATATGGGGTATCCACACGAAGGAGAAATCCGCCACGTTCCTCCGCGGATTGCGCATCACGTGAGACATACGTCATCCCTTTTTGACGCCTCGCGGCGCCGTTCTTCTCCGTGGCGGAGGCGCGGAGGCTTCGTTCCATCAGCACGAAAGCTCTGCAGTGCACGCGGCGGAGCCGAAGACGGAGTTTCCCGGGTTGCTGACGTCACGACATCCGTCCGCGGAGTTCTCCTTCGTGTGGATACCCCTTTAGCGGGGAAAATTTTCCGCTAAATTTAGCGGGGAAAATATCCCGCTAAATTTAGCGAGGAACATTTCCCGCTAAATTTAGCGGGGAAAATTTTCCGCTAGATTTAGTGGGGGAAATTTTCCGCTAAATTTAGCGGGGAAAATTTTCTGCTAGATTTAGCATGGGAAAATTTTCCGCTAAATTTAGCGGGAAAATTTTCCGCTAGATTTGGCTGGGAAAATTTCCCGCTAGATTTAGCGAGGAAAATGTTCCGCTATATTTAGCGGGAAAATTTTCCGCTAGATTTAGCGGGGAAAATTTTCCGCTAGATTTAGCGGGGAAAGTTTTCCGCTAGATTTAGTGGGAAAAATTTTTTGCTAGATTTAGTGGGGAAAATTTAGCGAGGACCTTTCGGCACGGTGCCGAAACGTCACCATGCCGAAACATCGCCCCGGTTACGCCGACGCCGACGCCGACGGCGACGCCGCTCAAGCCGGAAACGGGCGCCTAAGAGCTGGGCTCTAAAACATGCTTTCTATAAACTCAAGGCGACCAGAGTTAAGACAAATGATACAGTGTGGCGCTGTTGTCGTATTTAGCTTGGTCTTGGTGGACGCCAGTGGCCCAGGTTTCAACGGTGAGTTTCTCAACTGAGAGTTCTAGTGACGTTGGCTGCAACGGACTGTAGACATGGCTCAATTACAGTGGGTTCGAAATTCCGATAATACTTCATGGTTGCCAGACTCCAAGCGGTGCTAGCTAGATTAGCGACTTTTTGCTCTCTTTTGATGCCAGCGCCGCGCGTGGTCTTATTACCCTTACAAAAATATTCCAGGCCGCGTACAGAAATCGCATTTTCATTTTGACTACTCTTTCAACTTCCTCTTCAGTCACGTCGTATGGAATATTTTCAATAAACGTTTCTTCAACCGAAGTTTATAGTACACGGACGATAGAACTCTATCAAAATTTATTCCACCATACTTTCATACAATTTCTATAGAGTAGAAGCGATAAAATATTTGGATGCAGTGCAGAGAAGCGACATCCCACCCAGTTCATGCCTCCTTGAGGAAGCTGCTTTTTTCGACTTTATCAAACTTTTTTTCGCCCCCTGCCAAGTTTTATAGTTATGGCTGCAGTTCATGAAGCTTTATAAATCACATTTGGTCTAAATTATGTTAAAAAAGAAACATACTTGTACATGATGGTGAAAGCATCTAAGAAACCATAGACCACGAGGAGGAACATACACGACAGGACAATGCTGTACTCGCAAGTCAAAACTTTGAATGGAGGAAACAAAGACAGAAAAAATACAGTCTAATAAACTATTTCATACAAACAAAAAACCCCACTTGCCAACCGTGAAGCGCGTCAGTAATTTACATTTCTACTCGTTCACTACGTGACCAAATGAGTCATGTAGTGAACGGGTCGAAATGAACGGGTCGACACGCTTCACGGTTGGCGAGAATGGTCCTCTGTTTGTTTGTAATCTTTTAAAGTATTTTTTTCTGTTTTTGTTTCCTTCATAAAATTCTTCAGTGGCGAGTACAGCAGTGCCCTGTCGTAAATGTTCTTACTCGTAGTTCATGTGTTCTTAGCTGTTTTTCCCACCATGTATAACGTCAACCAACTGGCCCAGTTTACCATCTTATTACAACATACTTGTCGTCTTTTTCTCTTTTCGGATAGTCAACACTCAAGTAATGGCCTTGCAAGTGTAGGGTGTATAGAGTGGTGAGCAGTCAACACAACTGAATTACTTCTCTTATGAGTTCTCCGTGGTGTTTTTATTTGTAATATCTGTGTATGTGCACAGGCAACTGGCGAATGCATGTTTCCATGGATCTATCGGGACAAACCTAAAAGAAGTTTTCCAAGTTTAATTTGTTGGTGTGAAAAACGAACTCAGCATTGTTAGAAAGGAGATATAAAGTGTTCAGATTTCTTTTTGTTTTCTAAATAATTTATATAAAATTTATATTTATAAAATCTACAGAAAATTGCAGAAATCCACAATGTCTGGCGAGAAGGAGTAATACATTTTCTTTAGAATAACTATATTATCTATACACTATTTTTAATAATATTTTGTAGAAACCGGTAAAATATTTTTGACAGGAATGCTCTTCCGTAGAGCTGCAGAGAACTTTTGTGACAAGAAGCGTAGTAAAGCACTCAAAAGAAAAGCATTTTTTTCTTTCGATTTGGTTTACCGAAAACACAAAAAAATAAACCCTAGCATTGGTCGACGATCTTGTCTCCCACAAGAGCAGCAAGAAACGCATACTGTTGTCACTAATTCCTAACACCCCCAAGGGATACCAAGAGTTCTAGTGAGCGGCCTTGGGTCCCTATTGGCACCCTGCAGACACAACTCAGTGTCGATACGCTCGCGTCTCGCGGCGGCACTGAACGTGGTCATGGGGAGGGGACCCCGGCAGTGGCAGCTCGATTGTAGTTAAAGACCGACACGCGGGATTGACGTCACAGAGCTTCGGTGGCGCTGGAGTCGCGCCGGAGCCGGGTGGCGTGCGCGGATAGGCGCACTCTTTGCATGGGCGTCATAGTATTTCCAGCATGCCGCTAATCTGTGTAGCCGTTAATTGCACCGGAAGGTACAGCAGAAGTAGCAGAGTGAGTTTCCACAAGTTACCGGCGGACATTGAAAGGCGCACCAGGTGGAGAGTATTGGTGACTAGAAAATAATTTTCACATAGCGATGCCGACCGCTTATGCGGAGAGCACTTTCTTGAAGGAAAGTGTGGCTTCCATGTTAAAATTCGTCCCGAGGCTTTCTATGTGCAGAGGAACCATCGTCTGATCGAAACCAACCAGATTTTGTTCCGACGGTGTTCGCCCACAATGCACCGACATAGCGCTCGTCGGTGGCTCGCTGCATTTATGCTACCAAGCGGAAGGAGATCGGCGGAAGAACTGACCAAGCGTTACCTTTCAGTCGTGCCTGGTGGTCACCAGGGTGAAAAAAATAGAAAAGATTATTACCTTGACTGAAGAACGCGGTGAGTATATAATTGTAGTATTGTTATACGTTGGGCGAGTTGGTTGTGCATAGTTATGAAGATGGAAGCAGCACCAAAAGTACAGAAAATAAGTAACGAGGTACACACAGACCGAGCGCCGACTGATAACTGGTCTATTTCTGGGCAACCACCAACCACTTAAGAACACACGACAAACATACATCGGACCATCGCTTAAGGGCACGTGTCACAGCTCTCCAAGAACGCGATTTCTTTATCGAAGAACGCAATCGAGGGAGCACTGATGCACACAACTTTATACTTAGAAATGTGATAAGCCTCGAATATTTCACTAGTCACTTGTTGACTGTGCCAAGCGATAATTGTCGTCTTTTATAAAAAAGGAGAGCGCGCACATCTATCACAATGAATGGCCGAATAACCCGTTGGTTAAGATCTTATTGAAAGTGCGTGTTCTCTGAGCCTATCATTGATGCACCTTCCCGACTCGCCAAAGTACACTCTCTCGCAGGACAACTCAATTTTGTGCATACGCCGACAGCGCACGGCACAAACTCTTTCTTGTGCTTCTTACCGCAGCCGAGTTTATCCGAAGGACCCGTATCAACCTTAGCACATAGACGCCCGAGGTTTGAAATGCGCAGAGAAAACCGCGGGGACTCCATATCGCTGTGCTTCCCTTTTGACTCTGTGCGTAATATTATGTGTGTAAGGAAGAACCACCCGTCTCACGTTAGTTTTCTTCCCAGGTTGGGACTTGGGGCTCTCCGATAAATAACGTTCTTAGAGAGCGGTGACACGTGCCTTTAGTCGATCGTCCGATGTATGTTTTTTTGTGTTCTTACGCGGGTAGGTGGCTTTCAAGAAATAAACCAGATATAAGTCAGCACTTGGAATTTGTGTTTATCGTTCATTTCTCTCTGTACATTTGGAGTTGTTTCCTTCTCGCCCACCTTTTAATGGTGCTACAATTTATTTTTTCTACACTGGGCTTTTTTATGCGTTCGCCGTGTTTACGTCCGGACATCTACTGCATGAATGCTATCGCCGTGTCACAAGTCAAGTCCAGACACGGCTTCTTTGCAGCCAAGAATGGGTGTTTCCCCGTCAAAGTTCTGAGCCTCTGCCAAATACCGATGTCGGTGGAAAACAATAGGAGAATCCCCAAAATTCTGCGCTCGGAAGCCTGGAGACGTTCGAGACTACTCCAAGAGTCGCTAAAGGTATACTATTACCAGGGTCAATAGAGCGGCGTATCGGTCGCTGGAGAAGTGCCTACGCGTGAACGCGCAGAGTACCGAGTTCCTGTGGCGATATGTTAGGGTATCGATTGTGGCTTCGAAAGACAAAAAAGAAGTAGAGAATGGTCCGCAGGGACGTTGTGTTGGTGGGGGACGCCTCAGCGACAGCGGACGTTCTGAAGGTCCTGGTGAAAGGCCCCGAGTTTGCCATGGAAGCGGTGGTAAAACCTCAAGAACTTAACCCTGTTAAATTAACCTAAGACTGGGGTAGAGAAGAAACATCAAAACGTAGAAGGTACAGAAAATAGACAGGACGACGTCTCAAACTCAGCTAACTTGTTTATTTGGTCCACCTCCTTATATAGTCTCAATCTCAAGGTCATGTCCACCAATACATAACACAAAGGACAGAAGTCTATACAGCCCAAGCGCCACAGTCTTCATCACACAATGCAAGAACGTTGACAATCTTTACAGGTCGACGAGATAAGGCAACATCCATTCATCTTCAAACTTGAACAAAATAATCTCTTCTTCTATTCTAAACACAGTTCATACTTCTGAATCATAACACGCCCTCTCCTCATAAAAAAAGAGCGAAAAGAAACAGTGAAACGGTAGTTGGGCCAATACACGTAAGAACCACACAAAGCAAAAATGTTTTACAGGTTTTTGAAAAATCACAAGCAGGTCGCATCTAGAAACAACATAAATAACAAAAGAATTACATTTTTAGAAATCATTTTGAATTGCTTCCAAACTGTACTGAAGCCTGCTATGCAGTCTCCCAGAGACTTTATCCGCACTGTCTCCCTTACTAGTGTCTTTACATCGTTCCTCTCTTTGTGTATTATTTCCGTCTCGGACCAGAGCACCGTGCCGTTGTTACATTCATGAGTATGTTTTGTTATTTCCGAGTTTTGTGCATTGTTCTTTACATTTCTTTTATGTTCATTTAATATGTCATTTATGCAACATGACGTCTGCCCTACATACTTAAATCCGCACTCCAATGGTATCTCATGCACAACACAAGTTTTTTTAAGACGTCGGAACTTCAGCAGGCCTTGTTTACGGCTCACGGATCGTCCAACGTAACGCTTTGGTTCCAGGATCGCGTCTCCGACTGGTGTGTTTAGCATCCTATTCTACCCATAAATCAAACGTGGTACCCAAGGGGCAACAAATGACGTCACAAAAACCGGAGTGTCATGCTGCCTGATGTCGCGATCCTGGCGGTCGTTCGTAGAAATGCTGGAAAGAAGCACGAGCGAACGCGTTTGTCGCTGTCGTCATGGCGTCCCAACTTCTGGCGTCTGAAGCTTCCGTGGACTGTCTCACCAGAGAGCGACGTGCACCAGAACAGGCGTTCTGCTACCTGCACCACCGCTGCTGATACACAGCCAAGATCGCGACCGGCGACAGCATGACACTTTTACGACATCGTTAGGTTGAAATGAGGGACCACATGTTTGGACGCGGTAAACATACCAGTCGGAGACGCTTTCCAGGCACTATAGAAACGCCGTCTACCCACAGTTTGCCTCAATACCGCTGCCGTGGAGGCTCTGGTAGCGAGCACAAATAGCCGGAAATAACTTATGACGTACGTTGCCAGGAAATAGGACGCACAAATAAAGCTGAAAGCGTCTCTACAACGTCAACCGCGAGCGCACGTGCACACAACACAATGGCGAAAGCACGGAGAGCCTGGCCGCTTCTGCCTAGATAGCTCCTGCGCATGCGCGGCCTTGCGGCCGTGTTTTTAAACAAGGCCGCGCTGCGTGTCGGTATATACGGTGGTGGGTGCTGCAAGGGCGAGATGTCTGCTTGGGCCAGAATATTGGAGGAAGCGCCTGAGTGGCGGGAGCAGCACAAGAGGTCTACCGATCTTCTAGGGTGACTCAATTGTCGCCGCTCGCGGCGCTGTCTGCTGGGCGATCAGTAGCGCCTCCTAGCAGACGCAGGGTGCCCACAAGAAATGCGACATAAGCTCTGAAGAGTCCTAGTGCATAAAAAGCTTAAAACTGGAGAAAAAAAAATGAAAGCCGTTTACAACTGCCTGTAACGCCGAATTAGAGCGCAGCTCTTGAGGAGGAGGGGAAGGCACGGGGGGGGTATCACGTGACCTCGGGGAGGGGGGGGTCACGTGGCCTGGGGGTCACGTGACCTGGAGGAGGGGGAATTTTTCTCCGCTAAATTTAGCGGGGAAAATTTTCCGCTAAATTTAGCGGGGAAAGTTTTCCGCTAAATTTAGTGGGAAAATTTTCCGCTAAGTTTAGAGGGGAAACTTTTCCGCTAAATTTAGCGGGGAAAATATTCCGCTAAATTTAGCAGGAGAAAATTTTCCGCTAAGTTTAGCGGGAAAATTTCCCGCTAGATTTAGCGGGATAAATTTTACGCTAGATTTAGCGGGGAACGTTTTCCGCTAAATTTAGCGGGAAATTTACCCATCATGCACCACGCGGTTACGCCGACGGCGACGCCGCTCAAGCCGGAAACGAGCGCCTAGGAGCTGCGCTCAAAAAACTCGGTGAGGTTTTGTTTTGAGTACACTTCTGGTCTAGAAACCCGCACTGTGATAAGCACTTCTAAGCTGGAAAGAGTGGAGAGGACTGCAGTTAGATTTACTTCCAGCCGCTGTAAAAGCTGTCAGAGTGACTAGTGAAACCTACAATGTTCTATTCCGTTTGATCTTCGAGTCAAGACTGCGCTACGAGCTCGTCAAAAAGCACCAAAAGTGCATTATCATGGAGGCCTTTGTAGACTTTCCATTTGTGGAGCAGCCAATGAGGTGCAAGCAAAAAGCGCAGGACCGCATTTAGTGTGCCTGATCGGTCGGTCGGTGATAGCAAAGGCACGAAGGTGGGGATCTTCGTGAGGATGCAACTTTGTCGCTGCTTGAGTGATTACCCTTGACTCGAAGCAGCGGCGGTCGGACTTGAAGGAGTGCAAGTTCTTCTGCTTCATGCGCACCTCGTATGCTTGTGTTCTCCCAATCGCGCCCACACGCTTCTGTTTCACCCGACCAGTCCCTCCAAGTGTTTGGCAGCCTCGCCATGGAGCCTTGTCTAAGTTGCCCCTCTCCTCGCGTTCCGATGCTGCGACGACGTATTTTGGAACACTCGCTTAAACACTTAAACTTAGGGGCTTACAAAGAAGGTTAACGTGTATCTACATGATATATTCTAATGGCTTCATATGAAATATCACCCTTGTTAGTCCACTGTTGCGAGCAAATACTCATTTTAAGAGCAAGAAAATATATATCCAGGAGCTTGTAGAATATCAGAATAGATTCAGTTTTTTTACCTTTAGAATAACTGCACGAAATCAGTAACGAACAATCGTAGTTTGTTCTGTAAAAGTTCAAACATTAATTTCAAATGAAAAAGTTGCAATCATTAAATTTATCCTGTTACTAATGACCGAGGTCTGTTCTAGGAGATACATCCTCGTTATTCCTGGTTAGATAGCTGTTGTTGATGTCTTATCTGTACGTGGTTTTTGTTCCACATTCCTGCGTTGGCTCAATATGTTTGCATTATTCATAAATTAATAAATTAATATTTTGAAACTCATAAAACGACACTGAAGGAAAATTTCAAGCTATAGAAGTGACTCGGATTTCATGTTCAAGGGACATGACAAAACTCTAGAGAAAAATATTAGCGCTCAATGTTGTGGTCTCCAAAAAGAAAAAAAAGATTTGTACAGCGAATCATTCGAGTTATGATGAATGGCAGATTCCTTTTCAACCTCTGATTTTCATGCCTTGTTTCGAAGTGTGGCATAAACTCTAGAATATTTATAACCTTTAAACTGGACAAATTAAACTTAATCGTTAATATTATTTTCTTATTATCGCAGGCAGCATGGCGCATAATTTGAATTATAATTTTTTTAAAGAATATGTACTTCAATGTTTAATGCTTATAGAAATTGTCTGTTCTCCTTTTAAAAACCAATAACGTTTTCTGAATAACTTAGATTTGTTTGATGAAAACCAGTGAAAGCTACACTCGTGCGATTTGTGCAGATACGTTATACGGCCAGGGGTGCACATTTTGGGAGGCTACTCAGTAACGATAAGTCGAATATTTACGCAACTCGATAATTAACTTTTTAACTAATAAAATATGCAATGCAGTTCAATGAGAAACTTGCAGAGCGTCATCGAAAATCATTAAATAATAAAGTTTGAGAAACCTGCGGTCCCTAGGAAAGGTGCGGTGATTCGCCAAAAGTTCCCCTTCTTGCAATGGGCGCAATGATGCCGACGCGAAAAAACACGAACGACAAGAGGGAAAACCGCGCGGTCGCATTTCTGCCTTCACTGGACTCGAGTCTTGAGCGAGGTGATGCGAGGTTAATGCATCACCGCGCTTCTTAGGCGCCCCAAACCTTTCAAAATGTACTTATCTAGTGTTTTTTCTTTGACCGCTCAGTATGTTTCTGATTGAAACGATATCTTTATCGTGAATAAACAAAACAAAATGAGGTGCAACAAACATGTCGGCAAGGTAATAGCGTTTTCTTTCTCGCTGACAAGTTCGTTTCACTAAAATAAACACCACATGCGCCCACAATGTCATTTCCTTTTTTGAGCCAAATCAGCCATTAGAAAAGACTCCTACCGATTTTGTGTAGTCTTCGATTTGACTGGAAATTGGTATACCGCATCCATAGCCCTTTCCCAAACAATAACCAAATAGGCCTATAAAAAATATGCCATGGAGCGATTGCATTTTTGAATTACACCGGGTACGAAAGTTCCTGGATGCGACTGTCTCCCGGCAGCAATGAAAGTATTCCTCGTTCCCTACTCGTGCAGGGCAGTGGCGGGAAGGCGGGCGAGCGACACTGGAGGCCGCGGAAACGGCTCTAGGTACGGCCGCGGTTACGGCAAAACGCTGCGCGCCGCCTTGCCGGAAAGTTTGCTCCGCCAACGCCTTGGCGCATCCATCGTATCGTTAACAGGAGATGTTATGGGACCTATCAAAACCATCTACAAAATCTGCTAATGGTAGACCTTGGTTATTTCACATTGTTTGCTGAGAGCAATGTTGACTTAAATTCTCGGTTAAACAACGATTCGCGCAAACTCGACGCCCCGAATAATCTTTCTTGGAGTCGATCTTTGAAGGAGCTTTCTTACAGAGATCTATAGCCATTCCGAATTCCGTTAATCCGTTGCTGCTCCGGGTCATGGTCTGTATTGATATTCTAGGAACGTTCGTATGGAAGACATGTTGGAGTTCAAAAAAGTTCCGATTCCGGCTCGGGAGAGTATAAACGGTCGTAGAAGACGTAGTCACAAACTCCATCCTTTGGGCCTATTGGGAAGGCGCCATCATGAATCCGAGGGTGCAGATAATCGGCTTCTTTCCCGACGGCCTTACTGCAAATAAGAGTAAAAAATAAAATAACATTTACTACAGAATATTTAGGATCTGTATTACTCAACAAATATTTCACCCATTTATTTTACGTTTCATAGAAACAAAAAACCGTTATCTGCAAAAGATTCTTTTTTTTTTTTTTTGGGGGGGGGGATATATTTAAATAGAATAATTGCGGAAGTGTTATGATTTCTAATATACTGCATTATTTTTTGTTTGTTTTGAACTAAATTTGTGAACACTAATTTTAATAATGCATCATTCTTACTGGGTAGCGCTATACGGTTTTGGTATTTTAGTATGCCACCACACAAAATTAGTTGGATACTTTGTTAAATGCAAAATAAAAAAAAATGTCAGTAATCCTACTTTTTGCATATTGTGTGAGTATTACCTGTAGCAGTATCTTTAATACTATTACTACTGTAACAGATTTGTGATGCAGAAATATTCTTCTAACAATTTAGTGCGCAGCTACAGCGCACGCGTGCCTTTGAGAGTTAACATTTTAGAGTTAATCAGGAAGTTATAGTAATATCAGTCTTGGTTTCAACATATTCGTTATTAGGAATGAGACCCCGCCGCAGCTCTTGTTTGTTTGTACAAATGCGCAGGTATCTCTTTTTATTGTTTTATATTATTGAATAATTCAACGCAAATTCTCTCCACACGAAAATGGTCTGTTGCGCTTGAATTTAATAATATAAAACAATAAATAGAAGCCTGCGCATTTAATACAAACAAACAAGAGCTGCAGTGAATACTCATTCTAATAACAATATGTTGAAACCAGATTGATATTTTCTCTTCTTGATTAACTCTAAAATGTTATTTATCAAGTTGCACGTGCGCTATGTTACACTAAATTGTTAGAATAATATTTCTGCATCACAAAACTGTTACAGTAGAATAGTATTAAGATACTGCTAGGTAATATCACACAATATACAAAGCGTTAGTGACATTATTTTATTTGCATTTTAATAGAATATCAATAATTTTGTGTGGTGGCTCTAAATACCAAAACCATATAGCACTGCAATAAGAATGATGCATTATTAAATTTGGTTATAAATTTAGTTTAAAACAAACAAAACATAATTCATATATTAGAAATCATAACACTCCACCGATTATTCTATCTAAACCTGTCCCCCCCCCCAAAAAAAGTCTTGCAGATAACTGTTTTTGTTTCCTATAAAACGCAAAATCATCGTGAAATATTTGTGAGCAATACAGACAAATATTCTGTAGTAAATATTATTTTGATACACCTTATTTGCAATAGGCAAAATCGGGAAAAGCCGATTATCTCGCCTCAGATTGCCCAACAACAATAGGCCAAAGGAGTGGAGTTTGCCGACACGACCGTTGCTCTCTCCCGAGTAGAATCAGGAACACGAACAACATGTCTTCCATACGAACATTCCTAAATCTCATACGAATTGTTAGACGCGGCAGATGGCAAATTCAGAATAATATAGATCTCTCGTGAAACCTCGCAGATCGACCAGAAATATTTCGGGCGTCGAGTTGCCTGAATCGTTGTTTAACCGTGAATTCAGTCAACGGTAACTATCAGAAAACAATGGCAATGCCAAAGTTATTAATGATTTTGACGGAGAGTAATTTTTGTCAGTCCATAACGTGTCCGTTAACAGCCCGATGCATGTGCAAGGCGCAGGCAGATTTCGGCAAGGCGGCACGCTACGCAATGTGGCCGTACACTGAGCCATTTCCCGGCATCCCGTGATCGCTCGCCGCTCACCCGCCTTGCGAAATGAGGCCGGAGATTATTTTATTGCTGCCGAGGCCGTCATCAGGAATTTTCATTGCCCAGTAATTCAAATTCAATCGCTCCATATTTCTTTTGATGCCAGTATTGACTGGAAAGAGGCTATGATGCGGTAATAATTTCAGTCAATCAAACCAAATCGATAGTCTTTCTAATGACGTTTAATCAAAGGAAGTATTTGTAGCCAAATTGCATCATTTATTTTAGTGAGGCGCGAACTGAGAAATCGGCAACGCTATTACCTTGCCGTCTTTATTGCACCTCGCTGTTTCAGTATTCACGTTAAATCATTCCAGCCAGAACATACTGAGGCGTAAGCAGGCGCTTCAGATAATTGCATTTTATTGAGGCACCTAAGCGCGGTGATGCGTCGCATCACCCTCGCTCAAATTCGAGTCAATGAGGAAATGCGACCGCCGCGGTTTTTTCCCTCTTGTCGTTCGTATTTTCGCGTCATGCGCTCTTGAGGAAACTTTGCGAATCACCGCCCTTCCCAGGATACGTTTCTCAACAGTATTTAATGAACGTGACGCTCTGCAGATTTCTCATTGAACTGCATTGCATATTTTATTAGTTAAAGTTAGTATCGAGATTACGTAAATATCAAAAAAAGCGTAATTATGAGCAATACAATCTTTTGTATGCTCTCTGCACAAAATCACGAGTGTAGCTTCACCAGGCATAAACAAAACAAATCGAGATTATTCAAAACGTTATTAATTTTAAAGGAGAACAGGCGCAATTTCAAATAGGCGACCAAACAATGAAGTACATATTCTTTTAAAATTATAATTCAAATTATGCGCCATGCTACTGCGATAATAAGAGAATAGTATTAACGATTAAGTTTATTTTGTCAGTTTAAAGGTTATAAAATATTCTGGGGCCTACGCTAAATAAATCGAAAATCAGAGGATGAAAAAGTCGCCATTCATCATAGCTGAATGATTCAGCTGTACAAATCTTTTTTTCTTGGAGACTGCAACGTGAGCGCTATATTTTTCTCTGGAACTGTCATGTCCCTTGAACATGAAATCGGAGTCACTCTATAACTGAGAATTTTCCTTCAGTGTCTTTATGATTTCAAAAATATTAATTTATTAATTTATGAGATAATGCAAGCATAATGAGCCAACTGGAAATAATGGAACAAACATTACAGATAATCCTACATCAGCAACAGCTACATCTAGCCAGGAATGGCGGGATTAATATCTCTAAGAACAGCGTTCTCGATCATTAATGTAAGGATAAATTTAATGATGCAACTTTCATTTGAAATGTGTTTGAACTTTACCGTTCAAACTACGGTGTTCGTTACTTGATTTCGTGCAGTATTCTAAAGATGAAAACAGATATATTCTGATATTCTACTAGCTCTGGGTCTATATTTTCTTGCTCTTAAATGTGTTGCTTCGCAAGCGAATGGACTAACAGGGTGATATTTCATATGAAGCCGATAGAATATCATGTAGATACGTTAACGCTATACATGGCCTAAAAAATTTAAGTGTTCAAGCGAGTGTTCATCATCGTCGCAGCATCATGGAGACGAGGAAAGCCTTCGTCGACAAGCTCTCTTGGAGGACTGGTCGAATTCATTGCGCAATATTCAGCATCAAATTTCATGCAGGTGCCGCAACAGAGGAACTGCGCTCCTTCAGATCCGACGCCATAGCTCGGAGTCAAGGTAATCCTCAAGCAGCGACAAGTGCATCTCACGAAGATCCCCACTATCTTCGGCCAATCAGGCACATAAATGCTGTCTGCTGCTTGCATATTGGCCAACTCCTAAATGGAGAAGTCTACAAAGTACTCAATGATGTCACTTGTGCTTGACGAATGTGGCGAATCTTGAACTCGAAGATCAAACTGAATGAAATTTATTGCGGGCTACTAGTCACTCTGACGCTTTGGCGACAGGTAAGTCTGGCTGTTACTCTTTCAACTTAGAAGTGCTATCTGATGCGGGTTCTGGGTAAATGCTCAAACAAACCTCGCCGAGTTTTGAGCGCAGCTCCCTGCGCTCATTTCAAACTGGCTGACGTCGCCGGCATATTGCGTGATTATGATGTCATTCCCCGCTAAATTGGCGGAAACGTTCCCCGTCTAGCGTAAATTTGTACTAATCTGGCGGGAAATTTCCCGCTAAATCTGGCGAGAGAATTTTCCCTGCTAAACTGTAGCGGATATTTTCCCCGGTAAATTTGGCGGATAATTTTCCCCTCTAAATCAGCGGAAAATTTTCCCACTAAATTTGGCAAACTCCCCTTCTGGGAAATTTCCCTTCAAATTTAGCGAGCTCCCCCCTCCAGGTCACGTAGGCCCCCGGGCACCATGACCCCTCCCCGGGCATGCCCCGTGCCTTCCCTCCTCCTCAGAGCTGCGCTCTAATTCGGCGTTACAAACGGATATAGGCGGCTTTCATTTTTTTTCTCAGTTTTAGCGCATGCACTAGGACTCTTCAGGCTTATGTCATTTCATAATGGGCACCCACTAAACTCTGAAGGCGCTACTGTCCTCGCCCAACAGGTAGCGCGAGCGGCGACAATGCCTAGGATCAGTAGATTTTATCTGTCTGCTCCCGCCACTCAGGCGCTCTCTATTCTGGCCCAAGCAGACATCTCGCGCAGCACCTGCCGTATATACCGGCGCGGCCTTGTTTACGACGCAAGCGCATGCGCGAAGAGGCCAAGCGTATCTAGGCTGAAGCAGAGCTCCATGCTCGCCATTACTATTGCATGCCTCCTCAATTGTTGTTAATAGGACACTCAGCATTTGTGCGTCCTTCCTGGCAGCGTATCCTCAAAATTATTTCAGCTGAGAACATGCTCGCTGCAAACTCCACGGCAGCTGTATTGGGCAAACTAATGGGTAAGACAGCGTTTCTATGATTATAGGCATCTCCGTGTGTGTTTGCGCGTCTTATGTGGTCCACCGACAACCTAACGATGTCATAAATGTCATGCTGTCGTAGTCGCGATCTTGGCCCCAGTATCAACAGCGGTGAATTACGAAGCCAACAGACACTGTTGCAATTGCACGTCATCTCTGGTGAGACGATCCGCAGAGCTTCAGACGCCAAAACAGGACGCCGTAACGTTTCTTGCCATCTTCTTTCAACGACTCTGAAGACGACCGCCAGGGATCGCGACATCAGGCAGCATGTACTCCGGTTTTGTGACGTGTTGCCTCCAAATACCACGTTGTTATAGATAGAACTCGTGCTAAACACACCAGTCGAGACGCGATCCTATCCTGGAACAAAGGCCATGGACGATCCATGAGTATAAACAAAGACACTGAAAGTTCCGACATCTAAAAAACGTGACTGTGCATGAGATTCGATGAGAATGCCTTCAAACAATATCAAGACAGGCAATCATGTGCATAAATATTTTTATATTAAATGAACATAAAAAGAAATGTAAAGAACATGCACAAAACTCGAGAATAACAAAACACTCTCATGAATGCTGGCTTCTTGGCACGTGCTCTGGTCAGACAAATACACAGAAAGGAACGATAACAAAAGACACTGAAACAAGAACGAATAGGAATAGAATCTCTGGAAAACTGCATAGGCAGATTTCAATACGAGCGGAAGCAATTCAAAATGATTTCTAAAATATATATTCTTTTTGTTATTTATGTTGTTTCTAGTGCATTTACTAATGATTTTCAAAACATATAAACATTTTTACTTTTGTAACCAGTTCTTGCGTATGTGAAAGCAACTACATTTCACTATTTCTTTCCTTCTTTATGAGAGGCATGTATATTCAGAAGTATGAATATGATAAAAACAGAAGAAGAGATTATTTTGTTCAGATTTAAGTATGGAAATGATATTTATCAATCATTTCAAAGATTTATTTAGCGTTCACATTTATCATGGTGGGACACAACAACTTGAAATATACTCATTCAAATCCATATTATGATGAACATTTGCCAGATTAAATTCTGGAGGTTAATCATCGTTAACTGGTGGAATCGTCTCTTTCTGCTTCTGATACTGATATTTCTCCCCGTCAGATTATTCTTGAGACCAGTTCTTGGACTGCCGCCGCTATCAGCTCAAGACCCTTTCACAAGTTAAAATCAAAAGCTATCTTGATACTATTCTTCAACGTCTGCAGACATTCTCTAATACGCATGCTCCAGGCCTGATATTCTTCTTTATCGGCTGCAGGCTTTCATTCTCTAGCGTTGTCAACCTCTCCAACATTCGTCTGTATCTGTAATTTCGTCATCATTCTCTGCCCCAACGTCGATAAATCTCACGAATCCAGCAATGGTAATATGATTGAGGACTCTCTAATATTCAACTTGACATGACAATAACCGTAAAATCAAGGCTGCTGACAGCTGCTAATACTGGTGCTGAAAATATTCATCTGGAACTGCGCTATGTTGGCAATGCTCGTCAACAACAATCTGGACGATGTTCTTGATATCAACCGGACGCGTGCTGCGCTGCCCGTGCGTTGGCGAAAATGCTCTGTTGAAAATCGACAGTAGCCTTAATTAGTGAAACACTATGGTTGCTGAAACGCCTTTGCCGCAGGGCAAAAACATGGATGATGTATTCCGGCGATGCGCTCTGGGCGGTGCAAAACATGACTGAAAGTCTGGCAGCGGCGGCGACTGGCGGGTGGTTGGTGTGTCCCTGTCGCCAGCATTGCCTGATATCAAAGGAAGCCTGCGTCTGGACATCCGCGTTTCTCGCGTACACAAAACCTCGGTGTCTGTAAAGTTGAAGTGACCGCTGGGTAATGGCGCGTAAAGGCGCGGCGAAGAGTTTATGCCGTATATCAATACAAAGTGGACCTCGCAAGTATGCCTGGCGGTGAAAGGTATCAATGACAACAAACGCGGCACTGTGATCTTATTGCGCGGTTATTCAGCGTTATGTATTCGTCTGCGCTCTCCACGCAAAGACGACAGGTATCAGCAACAACAATCAACAGTGTTGTCGATATTGAGCTTATCTTCGGCAAGGTGTGTGCGTCGTCTCTTATGGTATTCTTCAGTAAATCCATTACTGAAGGCTATGGTACGCTGCCCTGGCGATGGTCGTCTGTTTGAAGTAAGTAATGTTCTGCGTGGTTGATAGACGCTGAAAGATGACCGTGCTCAGTCGGCGCTCGAATTCGTCGTCTTTATCGGTATGGCCTGCTGCTGTTTGCTATCTCCGCCTTCTGCGCAGCCAATATTCATCGCCGTCTGATATATACCGCGTTAACGGTCGGTAATAATCATGCCCGCTGCCTGCGACGCAGGCTGACGAAAGTGCTGGTCAATTCTTCGCCGATCTCGCTGGCTGACATCAATGGCAATGCGGCGGTACGATCGTCGTGTCGGTGACCTGTCGGGAACAGTCGTTTGTTCAATTCAGGCGATGAATATTACTGAAAATCCGGATGGTATGCCAGCAAATTACGCTCTTCGAAGTGCTCTGTATGTGTTGTTTATCGCTATCAATGCCTGATGTATGCTCTCCGCCAGTGCTGTATCGCTGATAATATGAAATATCTATAGCGTTATCTGGTGTATGAGTGTCAACAACCTGCGGTAATGCTGCGTTATATTATCAGTCACCTATCAACATGCTGACCTTCAGCATCTTGGCAGTATCTTCT